>CM076571.1:422225413-422481904 GCA_034641835.2 Pinus albicaulis
TGGGCTTCTGAAGAGTTGGTACTCCTATCAGGACTCTGTCAATGGTCGGGAAAAAATTGCCAGGATGGGAGCGACTTTGGTCGGATCTTGTGCAAGAGGAGATAAGGCGGAGTACCAGGGATGGATCTTCATCAAAGGCATCTGATGAAGAGGATTGCGCTTTGGTTTCCAAAGAAAGGAAGGGGAAGGGCAAGAAGAATGATTCTCAATCCGGTGCGGATGGTAAAAAGTGTGACATGTCCAAAGTGAAGTGTTTTCACTGTCACGAGCATGGACATTACGCCACGAATTGTCCACAGAAGACGAAGAACAAGCAGGCTACTGGAGCTGCAGCTGGTGAGGCTCTTGCCTCACAATTTGAGCAGGACTTCTCATTGATCGCATGCATGGTGTCTAGTGCATTGGGATTGGGGTGGTATTTTGATAGTGGCACTTCCTTTCACATGACGGGAGATGTGAATCTTTTCAGTGACTTGGTGGAGAAATATCTCCAGTTGCATGTTGAGTTGGGCGACAATGGACGATACAATGTGACCGGCATTGGTACCATAACCTTTCAGAGGGAGTCAGGTAAATTAATTCTTTTACAAGATGTAGTGCATGTTCCAGGTTTAAAGAAGAATTTGATCTCAGTCGCAATGTTAGAGGATAAAGGGTATGAAGTTGTCTTCAGTGAAGGAAAATTTTTCCTTCGGCACAAGGCAACAGGACAAGTCAAGAAGGTTGGGATTCATGCAAAGAATCTCTACAGACTTGAAGTAGATGGGATGTCTACGGAGCTTCCTACTGTTGGGAAGTGCAAGAAAGACATGCAATTGATGCTTGAGAGGGAGAAAGTTTTGCATGCAAGTAATAGTGAACCTTAGGATGTGGAGCAGCCACAAGATGAGGATTATGGAGTGGAAGAAACCACTCATGCAGAGAAATTTCGTGCCAGATGGGCAGAGGGAGTGCATGCAGCTATACCACCAGGTGAGAGGTGGGGTGACATGCATGAATAATCCCAAGAGGAGATTTCTGGGCAGGATTCATGAGATGGTGTGGATCTCATGAATTTAACCTGGCTATGAGGGGCCCACAGCGCAGCAGTAGCATGATCATTTGGATTGATGCAGGCAGATCAAAGTGACAATGTCGAATACTGGAGCACGAATCAGAGTTGACAGCAAGTGCAAGAGTGCATGGGTGCAAGAGTTCAACAGCGCAGTGGTTCCTGATGACATGTGCAATTGGGCCTAGCAGAAGTCGAAGACTTTGATGATAGATGCATCAGACTGATTGAGTTTTTTGGAGCCTATTCAATTTAAGAGGAGTTACAGAGCAGATGCATGGAGTTGCATGGCACTTGTGAAGGTTGCAGGGCGAATGCATGGAGTTGCATGTTGCATGCAAAATACAGTCCTTTCTTGTTGAGAGGGAGTGTTGAAGATTGCAGCAAGAAACAGTGAAGGAGGCATCCTAAAACATCTTTCCTGATCCTAGTTGGAAAGTGATCACCAAAACTAGGTGGGGGCCACAAAGGTGATTTTTGTCGCAAAGTCTATTTTTAGACTATGTCTATTTTTAGACTATGTCTATTTTTAGACATGTCGATCATATTCTATGATTTTCGGGATGCTATTTGTGGATGGTTGTTCAAGTTGGAAAAATAGATGGATTTCTATTTTTAGACATATTGGGCGGAATCTATTTTTAGACTGCCAGTCTAAAAATAGATCATTCGAATATTATTAGCCCTTAATAATATTTAGACTAAAAACATTATCTTATCCTCTTGGAGCACTTCAGTTCGAGCTACAGATGTGGCACATGCAGCTGACAGAAGGAATTATGCTATTCCTAGGGTTTAGTTGAGCTATTGCATGGTTGACTTCAGTTAGAACTCATGTGGCAGAGTTTGGTGGAGTTGATGAGACAGTTGGTAGAGTTGTGTTCGGTTTAACTTAGTTGAACTAGTTGTATTTAGTCTAATTGATAAATACACTAGTGATGAGTGGTGTGAATTAATTATTAATTAATTCACTAATTATTAACTCATAAATCAACTAAAGAATACATCAGTTAACTGCAGTGCATGGACAATTCAGTGGAGACCAATGTTAGAGGTGGGTGAAAGGGTGAGTGTGACTATCAGTTGTGACTATACTTGTGCGTGAGATTTGCACACACATTGATTGAGATTTCCAATGAGGATTGTGCAGTATAAGCCAAGGGGATTTGAACTTGGATCCAATTCATTCTCATCTTGGATTGCGCAGTAGAGGCAGGCAGACTTGTGGAGGAGATTTGAACTTGTGACTTGTTCATATCTGAGCTAGTTTGTGTGTAGCATGTGAGATAGTGCTGAGAGTTGTGAGGAGCTTTGTGCTATGTATTGTTACATGTTCTCTATCATTATAATATACAAATAGTTGGGGGTTTTCAGCTGTAAGCTTTCCCCATTACATACTGTGTAATATGTGTGCTTGATTATGTTTTAATGTGCGCATGCGACTGCTTCTGATTCCGCAAATTGATGATCAATTGTAGAAGAGGTTATGTATTATGCATGAAGCTTAAATAGTGTGTAATCAGGATAATCTCGGTGAATAATTCAGCTATTATTCAAATTTCTACAGATGCTCGATGCTAGAGGAGACAAATGAGGTGTCTTTTGATGTCATGAAGGATCTTATACTTGTGTGAAATTTGATCTTTTGATTTAAAACCCACTTTCTAATGTTTCACTTTCACCTTTGAAAAGTTTAGAAAATACCATTTACACATTGAATTTTCATTGCAGGTTGATGATGCTGGAGTTTGGAATTCTTTGATTGCTTTGTTTCAGTTTGGCATGTAGAGTTGAGTTGGCAGCTTGCAAATGGTACTTATTACATATAGTGAACATAAAATACATTAAAAATAAAAATAAACTGCATCTTTGTTTTTGAATAAAATTACATTTCAGAATAAAAATCATAATTTGAAAGCAGAATTAAAACTTTGGAAATATTCCTTGGAGATCATCTTTCATGTTGACAAATCCCTTTTAGATGATAAAGGAATATTATTTGGATCACTCTCATTATAGTCGCTGACCTTATGAAAATGAAATGGTGTTTTATTTGACTTTGAAGAATGAAACCTAGTGACCTTATGGGACCTTGAATGACCAGACTCCATGGTGACTTTACCGACATAATGACATGATGAAATATACTCTTATGACTTAATTATGCTCAGCAAGACATGAAATTGGGGCAGAAACTATGAATTTTTGAGGGAGAATGGAGTTTTATGACTAGGGCTACCATTAGTGAGTGAATTTTTTACATGACCTAATAGAATGATAAAAAATTTCAAAATGGGACTCCTAAAATGATATGGAAAGAGTATTTTTTATCACTGATGGCAATATGAAAATATTGACATTAATAGATGGTAACAATTTTGTTTACGCAGTCAGGGTGGTATCCTCTTTGCACCAGGTTAGTGAGCTCTCACTCAAGAGTAGCCCAAGATTTTGCTAACTCTTTTAATGGACAGGAAGCTACGGTTTATGGCCTCACTTTCCAGGTTTCTGAAGACTCCATTGTTGAAGCCTTTAACCTTCCTCAAGAAGGAGAAAGGTGGTTCAAAGTACAAGTTATTATAGGAGATGATCTCAATAGCTTCCTCAAATATTCTCACAAAGATCCAAATTGGGCAAAGGGCATTCCAAGAAGCTACCTTAAGAATGACTGGGAAGAAGTTATCAAGCTTATCAAGATATACCTCACATGTGAAAGGAGGTATACAATTGTACTCCTCTATCACATGACGTTTATTTTTCATATTGTAGGGATGAAGACATTGAATCTGCCATTTTTCTTGTTGAAAAGCTTGACCAAGATGTCAGCAAGGGTTCAGACCCTAGCTTTGATCAAATTTCTAATTGAAGAAGAGTTGGGAAAGAGAAACTAGACTTGGGGCCACTTTTTATTGTATAGGGCAGGCCAACCTCCACCTACACCTCCAGTTCCACAACCAAATCCTCGGCCTGCAAAGAGAATAACAAAGACAAAGGCCCAAAGAGAAAACATTCGTAAGAAGGCCAAAGGTAAAAAAAGGAGGTTTCTACAGTCAAGGCTAAAAGAGAGGTGGAAAAAGGAGAGAGCTCCTCAGTAAGAAAATCCAAGTCCATGAAAATAGTACCCCATGTTCCTCCATTTCCTAATGTCTACACTAGAGCCAAAAGAGGAAGGTCTACAATAGTAGATAAATCAAAAGTGTAGGTGCTACTGGAAATTCCAGAAGCACATATTCAGAAAAAAAATGCAGAAAGAGTATCGGCCGACACCATTAGATGAAGAACTCCTCAAGGATGTTGGATATGAAATCAACAGTAAGAAGAAGAAAGAAGAATTTAAACCTATTTCTAGCACCAGAAAGAGGCATACAAGAGACAAAATTAAGTCTAGGCTTAAGTCCAAGGTTCTACATAAGCCAAGCCTAATGACATAAGTCATTGGTGTTGAAGGGAAACCTGAAGGTTCAAAGACAGATAAATCCATGAAGAAAAACAAGAACACAATCTCTTCATAACAACACTCAGAGCAAAAAGAATAAAAACAAAAAAGAGTTCTAAGGAGGACAAAGACCCTATCAAGGAGGAAACTACAAGAGAAACCGGATCTAGAACATCAATTGCTGATAGAAAAATTGACTTAGATAAACTGGATAAAGTTGTAGCACACATAGAGGAAAGGTAAAAAGGTTTTTGGTACTAATTCATTTTTTCTTATCAATCACAATTTTGAACAATGGCCTAGCTGTCATAGAATACAATTCAACACATAATTTTCAGAATTTTCTGTGTATTTTTAAAAAGAAATAGGGTGCTACTAGAATTTCTGGTAGCATTCCAGATTTTGCGCAGTTACAAGTTTTTACTGGAATTTCCAGCAACACCTCTTTTAACTGGATTTTGACACCTGTTAGCAAGTATTTTCGAGCCAATTAAGGATGTATAAGAAACCATAATCAAATGGATAATACAAGTGATGGTGAGAGGTGGTTATGAGGTTGTTGGAGGTCTTATTAAATGGAGCTACATGGTTATTAAAGACCCAAGACACAAGGAGATAATTCAGCAGGAAAAAGGGCAGCATGACAGCACAGTCAACATTCCAGCCCAAAATTCTTCTCTTTTTCTTTCTCCGTCTGGCCTTTCTGTTAGATTTCTATTAGATAAGTCTGTAATGTCTTTTGACACCTATGTTATGTTACAATTAATGTTTCCTTATTTTTAGAAGAGATGGATTTGGTTCCTCTCTTGCTATGTATATAGCACTTGTAAATACTATTTCCTGGTTGGATGTTAGTCTACCTGAAGACTGAATATAATAAAACCTTTTTGCTTCATGCTGGAGGATTTTGTGACTCAAGGAACATCTAATGTGTGGTGTGCATATTTTCATTGTTAATTTCTTCTAAAATATGAACTGAAGCAATCAGTAAAGTGTGAGTGAGAAGTTGCTAAAGGATTTAACAGTAAATTATCTGCTTTCAATTTTCTACAAGTTATAAGTGTGTTATAGCACATGTCAATGAAGATTTCATAAATGATTTGTAGAATAATTTATAAATGTAATCTAATTTTTGAATGTTTTTTTACTTTTCTGATCTAAAATTGATTTTTATTTATTGTTGTGCTAATATCAATTTCAGATTTAATATGAAAGTGCTTATGTTTGCTTCTTGTACAAGGGTTTATACATGTGCTTATGATAGATAAATCAACAAACTTGATGATATTAAGTGTATTTCATGAACATAAAATCATGGAAACTAAATTTTGAACAACAACATATATACACACAGCAAACATAGACAACTAAGTCAAATACACATGGTTTTGATAAAGGATTTCACCCCTCATGGGCTACATCTCCTTGGTCCAACTTTCATGGCATGGGCCTTTGTATTAGCTTCAATTGTGAAAATTGTTGTTTATAGTCTCCTTTTTCCTCTGCAACTGCTCCAATGGATCCAAAACATCAAAATCTACCAAGAATGGCTCTTCCTGAGCCAAAATTGGTCGAAAATTGCCTCAGTTATGGAAAAACCAAATTTTCCTACAATTTCTCCACTAAATATGGAATCTGGCCAGACAACTGCACTAAAACTAGAGCTCTGCAGCATTTGGAGGACTCCACCAACTCTACCACTAATTTAATTGTGCATTAATCTTAAGATAAGTGTGTATTAAATGGAATTTAATATGTAGTTAGCGCTAAGCACATTTAGCGCTTAACTGCGGGTTATGGTGTCTTAAACCCAATTAGTGGAACTAATAACATGGTTTATCCATTGAAATCTCCACTGGTGAATAATGCTAAGCCCTTGGTCTTCACTCTCTAGCATATGGGAGGGGGTTGGCCCATAGGGCTGGCCCCCTCAGACCCCCAACTATGGTGCGTATAAACTTCAAATACAAGCAGGCGCCCATAGGAGTTAAGAACTTAGTGTGTGGTATAACGGTTGGTGCTAGTGCTTGTATGGGGGAGGTCGCAGGGTCGACCCCGACCTCTGCCCCTCCTCGGTCTTTAATTTTTGTTGAACGCATATTTGCATTGGAATTTGGTTAAAATAATGTGCCCATTAACATTTGATTTAAACCTTGGTTAACATATATATGCGCCAACCTTCAAGGCCATGGGGGAGGGCATGTGGCAGCCTCTGGCTACTCCACCCATATAATTCAAATTTCAACCTTAGAATAGGAAGAAAAATCTCAATTTCCCAAGAAAAATTAGTGAATCTGACTATGACACTTGTCACAATGTCATTGGATGAAAATTGGAGAATATTCCCTAGATATTCTTGAGGTGCTAACTGGACTACCAAGTCATCAATCTGCCACTGTTCTGCACATTTTTTACTTGTTTGAGAAAACGAACAACAGACCATAAATTACTCATACAAACTTAGATTTTGATGAAACGAGTTGCGTTGGAATCCTGGTGACGAGTTCTATCTGGTCATTCTAGTATGTATCTTTATGATCACTTCATTTTTTGAGCTAAATATTGAACATCTAATCATTTTCATAAACAAAGTTTGTGTAAAGAACCATCATCATAGTTGTGTGACTGATTTAGGATAGGAATATTTCTTGAAATAGGTAACAGATATTCATCTACTTCCACTTGTTTACTCTGCTCCCTATACTACCTTTACCCACACAATTTATACTTGCCACAACTTATAAAATGCATGAAGTCTTAAAGAACATTAAATCATTTCAAAAGCTTTGAGAAAACCATCCCACCACTCAAAAAACCCCTTTAAAATTTGAATACAACTATGATGTGTAAGGCTTAATCCTTAAGCAGTCAAGGATTGAATTCTTATGCTAACAAACCCTAATATAAGAAAAATGAGAAATATATGAAAAAAATGGTTGCATTTAATTCCTCATCCAAGGAGTACCCATGTTGCATACTTTTCATGGACCCTGCTACATGAAAAATGAGAAATAAATGAGAAATATGATTGCAATCACGTTTTTCATGTATTTCTCATTTTTCATGTAGTAGGGTTCTTCGAAAATATGCAACATGGGTACACTCTGGATGAAGAATTAAATTTTGCATCCAAAAAGTGCTCTTGCTTGAAATTTGGGTAAAACCATAGAGATATAAGTTGAATATATGAATTGAAAAAATAGTTTTTTTCCATTTTTCCCTCTAAAATTTGATGATGTAATCTAATATTTTATTATTATTTCCACTATTGTTTTATAATATTCTTTAGGGGGCTCATTTTATACCTCAAAATTTCTCTAATGGAGACCTTTTTATCATAAAGAAGAAATGAGAAACCTCAAACATCCAAAAACCTAACCCTAGGAGAAGAAGTTCCTAAGGCCTTTGGGCCTCGATGGGGTAAGTTGGAACAATAGCTTCCCAGGGTTGTAACTTGGGCACATGATCTTTGTTTAGCATGCACAATAGTATGTTGGAAAGGTCTATCTTAGAAGTACATTTTTCGATTGTTGATAATAGTTATATACTGTCTTCAACTTTTGATCCAGATTTATGAAGGAAAAAAATGAAATAAAGATATAAATAGAACTCAGAGATACAATGAAAGAACATAACTCCAATTCATTAATAACAAGTATTGAAAATTCTTTACATGCAAAATGGAAAAAACTAGCTTGGGCGATGGTAGATTATCTCTAAGAAGAGATGTAAGAACTACATGCCTTCTGCCTATAATGAGGCTCGGAGGCCTTTTTATCATAAAGGAGTGTGAAAATCTAACCCTAGGAGATGAAGCACCAATGGTTTTGGGCCCCGTTGGGGTAATTTGGATGACCAAATTCTTGGGGTCATAACTTCGGAATACGATATTAGTTTGGCTATCATAATACCTAGTTTAGAAGATATCCACGAGGAGAAAAAAAATATAATTCGTGACACATATTTTAACACTTTCCCAGTGTCTTGGTTTTCCCTGAAAAATTTTGTTAGGACCTCAAAATAGCTGTGGATGTTTAGGACCCAAAAAACTACCAAAAATAAAAAGTTTTGCTAGAATTAAGGAAACTGAAAGGAAATAGTGTCGCGGGTCCAAGTGGAATAGGCGGGTGGCCACCAATATCCACATGGATCAATCCTCCCCCCTTAGGGAGCAATGGTTCCCAATTCATTGAGTGCCTCCATGAGATGGGGAAACTTCTACAGAACTTGGTCCTTAGTGAGCCACTTTCCTTGGTGCAGGAGTTGTTCGGCTTTGAAAACTCGATATAGTTGGATCTTTTGTTGGCGAGTGTGCTTTATCTATGTGTTTATAATCTGATAAGTCTTGGTTTGTTCAATGCAATTTTTGTTGAGCTTTTTTAGTGTCAACTGCTTGACAATTTCTGATGTATCCAACAATGGCGGAAAGTATGGCCAAAGGCAGTCCACATTGAACACCGAGTGCAGGCCAAGGAATGGGGGAATGTTGAACTTGAAAGCATTGGCACCCATAACCTTGGTGATGGTGTAAGGCCCATATCAAAGTGGTCAAAGCTTCTGATGGGCTCTAGTAAGGCATTCCTTTTGAAAATATAACCAAATTTTGTCTCCCACTTGAAACTTATGTGGCACCCGATGTTGATCACGACATTGTTTATAGTTGGCATTAGCTTTATCAAAGATATCATGGACCTATCGGTGGATTTGTTGGATGTATTCAATAAATTTGGTTTCTTTATTGGCTACAGGCTAAACATTTGTAAATTCTCCCTATGTAGTCATAAGAGGCATTGCGACATCAATGAGATGCAATGGTTTAAATACCAAACCCACTTAAAAGTGGTTGTGGTCATTCAAGCTATGGAGAGATATGTTATAGTTGTGTTTCACATTGGGAAGACTCTTGTCGCATGTTCATGGATGCTTGGAGTTGTACATGCATTGTATGTGCATTATCATCTTATTGATAACCTTTGTCTAGCCATCAGTCTGTGGATGGAATGTAATCGAATTAGTGAGATTAGTGTCCAATAACGACCAAAGGCTCAACCAGAATGTGCTCAGGAACTTGCTATCCCAATATGATATAATGTTATGTTGAATCCCAAAATGAACCCACACTCATTTGAGCAAGATTTTGGTAGTGTCTTCTTTTGTGATGCTCTTCTTGCAAGCCATTAATATAGCCATCTTAGAAAATCTATTGACAACCAAAAATACAAAGTCATTACCATTCTCGATAGAAGAGAGGCCAGACATATATCCCACGGAGATGGATTACCAAGGTTGGCTAGTAGTAGGTAGAGCAATGTACAGGCCTTGCGTCTTAATGGTTGGCTTGGCGATGGAATAGGTAGTGCAAGATCTGATATATTTTCTAAAACTTCGTCAATTGTTTTACTAGTAAAAATATTTCTGCAGTACTAGCATTGTCTTCTCAACACCAAGTGTCCTGCAACCTTGTTGTAATGTACCTCCCAAATTATCTTGGCATGCTCGCTCGAAGAAACACAAAGATGTCCCAAATATCACAACAATCCATCTTGAAGGTGGAAGTCAGGAATCAAATTTCCATCCATCAACATCTTATAGGTGACAGCGAACTCTGAGTAACTTTCACATAATTGTGGTCATCTAGAGGTCTCATGCCTGCAAGAGTTGAGAATTGTATTCAGTTCCATGATCGAGGGTCGACTGAGGAATTTCACGACATGATTGGTTCTTCCCTTCTTGTACTTAATGTTCATATGGAATTTTTGCCGGTATGTGTACCATTTCAGATGGCGATTGTTCTGCAAATTCCCCTGTATGTATAAATTGAAGAGGTCGGTGATCTGTGTGGGTGATCATCTTCTTCCCCACAATATAATGCTTCCATTTCCAGCATGCCTGCTTCAAAAATTACATATCCTTATCATAGTTGGGGTACGTACGAACATTATTCGAGAGTGTCTCATTGTGATATTCCACTGAGTTCCTTGCTAAGTGAGAATTGCACCAATAGCATGATCTAAGGCATGTGTCACAATCTCAAATGGTTGTTGTATTTATGACAAGGTGAGGACTGGTGTAGAGTAAAGGTGATGTTTCAGTTCAACGAATGCCTTATGTTGTGCCTCAGACCAAAAAAAAATTATCTTTTGGTTCGCCATTTGTAACTTGACTCAGGGGCCAAGTAATATGAGAGAACCCCAACATGAATATTTTATAGAAATTAGCAAGGCCCAAGAAGCTAAAAAGCTCTATCATAGTTTTCGAGGCTGGCCAATCCTGAATGACTTATATCTTAGCCGGATCCACATGCATGCATTTCTCGTCAATTATGTATCCCAAATATTAGACCTAGACCATCCTAAAGGATCACTTCTCAAGGTCTACACATAGCTTGTGTCACCACAAGGTTTGAAGGATCCATCGAATATGTTGCAAGTGCTCTTCCCAACAATTGTTGAAGATGAGGATGTCATCAAAATACACAATCATGAAAATTTTGGTGAAATGTCGCAAGATGTCATCCATCGACCTCATAAAAGTTGTAAGGAAATTTGTCAACCTGAAGGGCATGACCAACCACTCAAAAAGGATCTCCTTGGATTTTCAGTGATATTCCATACATGTGTGGGCTCTATTAGAACTTGGTGATATTCGGACTTCAAATCAATTTTGTTGAAGTACTTGGCCCCCTTGAGCTAGTCAAGAAGTTCATTAATCCGTGGGATCAAGTACCTATTCCTAACAATAATTTTATTAAATTCCTGATAATTAATGCAGGGTCTCTAGATCCTATCCTTCTTTTGCACGAGTACAATTTGGCTCCCTCAAGGTGAGGAGCTTGGTCATTTGTGCCATTTTTGTAGTAGCTCCTGGATTTTCCACTTGATTTCCTCATTTTATGAAATATAGCATTGGTATAATGGTCCATTAGGTAGAATCAGCTCTAGGAGTTAGATCAATTAAGTGTTTGACCTGACAGCGCAAGGGTACCCCTATGGGTGAGGAAAAGATGTCCCTATATTCTTCCATGATATTATCAACTTGCTTCTGCTGTGTAGAGGGGCCATTTCCAATGACCATGGATGTGGCCACAATCTTCCCCTTACTTTGAGAATGAATCAGAAAGAAACCAAATTTCCTAGTCTTGGAGATGATCTTACTACATTGCTTAGTACAGATCGAAGATATGGCAGTAGGTGGGGATACCTCTAGTATCATGTATAGTATCCTACCCAAATTAATAATAATAATGTGAGGCCTAGACTCATACACAACATGACACTTCCACAAATATGTTTGACCTAATAAAATATCACAAAATTCAAGAGGAGCAACATCACATAGTACCTCATCTATGGAGGGCTTGATGTTGTAGGGAAGACGACACTGTTGGCTGACACGAATATCTCATCCTTGGTGGAGCCACCCGATGGTATATGGTTGTGAGTGTGGTGTGGTTAGCAGGCCAAATCCCTTAACGACCTCTGCTGAGATGAGGTTCTTTTGGTTCCCACTGTCAACAATGAACTGCAACGGAGCACCCTTCAACCAAATATTTGAATGGAAGACACACTCCCCCTCCTTTGGTTCTTCGGGCTCAGTCTTCTGGACCTTGGTGGTGGCAACAATGGCACTGGGTTCTACATCAATAATATGCTTCCCCTTGTTGTTCCCCTTGTCATGTTTTGGCTCAGAATCAAAACATGCATCTGACTTTGAAGCTTTTAGCTCAGCCACCAATGACTATTTGGTGCGATACTCATTTGTGTTGTGGGTGGGGCTCTTATGGAACTCACACCATTTTCTTTTGTCCTTGTTTGTCTTCATGGTGTCATTCTTTGATTTTGGCTTTGAGGGGCTGTCATGGGTCATTCCACCTTGGATCTGTCCTTTTTTATGTGGGTTGGGGGGGTCTTTCCCTGGTTTAGATTCGTAGATCCAAAGTCGCGATTCTTTTGTTTAAATTTTTGTTCAATCTTGGAAGCATATCAATATGTTCAATATTCTTGAATGTATTTCTGCAGACAACCATGGTACTTGAGTACCAAACGTCACTCAGAGTCTTTGATCCCCAACTTTGTGCATAAAGTATGAAAAATATTTGTGATCTCATGCACATCTTGGTCCCTTTACTAGCGTAGTGTGGTTCGTTGTATGTACTTTTATTCATATCTCCCCATAGGGTAATATTGTTCCTTTACAGCATATCAGAAAGAGTTCTAAGAGGATGCGACTATAAAAAGAAAGGGTTCCTCGACCATTTTCTCACAATAAGTTTCCTACTTGTCCTTGACATGGGGGGTGACCTTAAGAAATGAAAAAGTAATATTTTCCCTATCGGAGAAACTATGGACCGAAAAATAACCTTTCAATGGACTTAACCATTTATCTACAAAATTTTCATCTATCTGACCTTCAAATATAGGGATATCAAAGTTAACTTGTACCTTGAAGGGGGCAGCACCTCTAAAGGGATTGTTGGATGAATATGTGTCGGTTTTTGGAATCCATCGAAGGATCTAGGAAAAGTTTTCCATCATCTCGTTTATTTTCCACTCGAGGTATTATTCGAGCAACAATTTGATAGGATCTCTTTCTCCCTCGTCTTTATTTTCTTACACCATGGGAGATTGTCGATGTCGGCGAGGACAATCTTGAAAGGGTACAACTAGTTCAAGTCCCAACTCCTTATACCCTGACCTCGTTGGGGACATGCACATAAAAATAGAGAAAGAGCAGAACATTATGATACCACTAATCCATATTCATGAAGGAACTAATTGAAATACAAATTTAAACAAAACATAAAGATATAAGGAAAGAACATAAATTCAATTAATTAATAACAAGTACTGAAATTTTTTTACATGTAGAATGGAACAAATTAGCTCGGGCAGTGGTAGCATATCTCTGAGAAGAGATGCGAAGGCTACATGCCTTCTGCCTTGTGTTACAATGAGGCTCAGAGGATTTGTTATCATAAATAAGAAGTGTGAAACCCTAACCATAGGAGATGAAGCGACAATGGTTTTGGGCCCCATTGGGGTAATTTAGACATCCAACTTCATGGAGTCGTAAATTTTGCATACGATATTCATTTGGCTATCATAATACCTCATTTTCCCATAAAAGATCCTTTAGGACCTCAGAACAACTCTGGAAGTTTAGGACCCGAAAAACTACCAAAAATAGAAATTTGTGCTAGAATTCAGGAAACTGAAAGGAAAAATTGTTGGGGGTCCAAGTGGAATAGGTAGGTAACCAGCAATATCCCCCTAGATCAACTTGTTTTTCCACAAAATTCCATTTAGGGCCTCAAAATGGCTCTAGAATTCCAAGACCTAAAAATTGTATAAAATTTTTTAAAATATAAAATTTTGCTATGAGACAATGGAATAGGTGGGTGGCCAACAATATCCACTTGGAAAAGTGCTCCCCCCTTAGGAATAAATGGACTTCATTTTTTTGAGTTTCTCCATGATATGGGGAAACGTCAGCTAAACTTGACCCATGGTGAGCCATTTTCCTTGGTGCAAAAGCTAGCCTACCTTGACAACCCGATATTATTGGATCATATGTAGGTGTGTGCTCTTAATCTGTGTGTCCATTATTTTATCAATTGTGGCATGTTCAATTCAATCTGGGTTGAGATGTGTTGGTGTTCGTTGCTTCACCATTTTTTATGTGTTCAACAATGGTGGAAAGTATGGCCGAAGGCGATCCACATTGAACATTAGGTGTAGTCCAAGGAAAGGGGGGATACTTAGCTCAAAATCATTGCCACCCATAGAATTTGTGATGATGTAAGGTCCACAATAGAGTGGCCAAAGCTTCTAATGGACCCCTACATGAAGTTCCTTCTACAAATGCAACCAAACCTTTTCACCCACTTGAATCTTGTTTGGAACATGATGTTGATCATGGTATTGTTTGTACATAGTATTTTCTTTTTTCAATATATGATGGACTTGTTGGTGGATGTGTTTAATTCATTCAATAAACTTGGTATATTTTTCAACTTTACATTGAACATGTGAAAATTATTTCTGTGAATTTGTAAGGGGCAGTGTGACATCAATGGGACCTAATGGTTGAAATCCTAGGCCCACCATAAATGGGTTGTGGCTAGTTGAGCTTTGGAAATCCATGTTGTAGCTATGTTGAACATAGGGTATAATCTCATCCCATATGTGAAAATTATATTGCAGTTAATCTGGTAACTATTCTCTTATATTTTTAAAGATTATTTGTCCCAGCAAATTGATTTATTGCAAATGTTGAATAAGAACATAACTACAAATTTCACCAATTAATTAAAGCACAAGAATTGAGAAAACACACACATAAAATGGAAATTGATATTTTTGGACAAATTATCTCTAGAAAAACCCTAATGTGGGGAAAACAAGTTCTACATATGCGGGTTTTCTTATTCTTCATTAAATCTACAATAGAAAATTACATAAACTACTTTTCGTAAACTAGAAAAGCACCAACAAATTATTTCCTTCACTTCTACAAGCTAATTCGACCTCTTGGAATAAATTTGGCCTCTTAGAATCAATTTGACCCTCTTGTAAGGCCTCAACTTAGCCCATACACATGGCCTAGAGAAAACTCGGCCTCCACTCACAACTTGCACCTCTTGGAGAATTATTTCAGCCTCCACTGGAAAATCAATCTTCACTGGAAAACTTAGCTTCCTCCTACAAATAGACCTCCTGGTAAATTCACCCTTTCTCTGGAAAATAAACCTCCTTTTAGAAATTTTCACTGATACAGAAAATTGACCCTTTGTAGAATAATTCAACCTCCCTTTGTCTTTGATAAATTTGAGATCACCATAAAGAAATCTCTCTGGAAAATATCTCCTCAATCATTGGTGAAACCCTCTGCTGGTGTTCCACACTATCATTGCACCCTTTTCTCAATCGAATTGTGTCTCCAATATTCCCATCAAAATCCTCTCGTATACTCTCTTTGAGAAATCACTAGCCAAGATCTAATCACGATATATGGCTAAGATCATCTTGACTCTGTCAAATCAATTTTCTAGAAATCACTAGAGAGAAATCAACTTGTCTCAATTAATATTGATTTATTAACCATTTTCTCTAAGATAGACTTAGAAAAATAATTAAAGATTGGTTAATAATCTAATTAATACATCTTCACTTAGAAAAATAAACTAGGGTTGGATATATTTAATCATATTGTGTTCTTAGCCTCATTGACACCTCCTGAGACTAGAACACATGTTTGAACTACATAAACTAACACCCCCTCTTAGCGACGAAGGTGTCCTACATAACACCCATCGTATCTTTGAAGAATATGAATCTCTCCTTCCCTAAGGCATTTGTCAAGATGTCTACTACCTGTTGATTTCCAGATATATATTGTAGCTAAATTGTTTTGTGTTCTACACAATCCCTGATGACACACTGGATTCTCAGATAGCCTAATGAAACTCTGGTTGTCGCAGTGTATCATTATCATCTCTATCTGCTGACCAAAAAATGATACTAAATAATTTTGAAGCCAAATGTCCTCGCATGTTGCCATGCTAGTTATTATATACTCTGCTTCTACAAAGCTTAGTGCCACATAGTTCAGCTTCTTGTTGTACGAAGAGCCAATGCCTGATCCCATGTAGAATCAACACCCTAAGGTGATATTCTTGTCCATTGTACTATCTTCCCAGTCTACATCATTTATCCCATTAATCTGATACCATCACCTCGATCATATCTAATCTTGTACTTGATTGTACCTCACAAATAACACAACACATGCTTCGTTGTTATCTAGTGCACCCTATTTGGTTCAACCATGAACTGACTTAGAGAGTTTATTGCAAAGGATATAAATCACCTGGTGTTGACAAAATACATAAGAGATCCAATAAATTTTTTGTATAAAGTGGGGTCCACATCCTTCTTCTTATATTATATCTACTTTCCTCCAATTGGTTATCATGGGTGTAAACATGGCTCTACTATCTTCCATATCATATGTCCTGAAGATATCGATACAATATTTCCCTTGTCGAAGGAAAATCTCCCCATATAGCTGCTACACCTCCATGCCTAGAAGGTAGTGCATTAACCCCAAGTATTTCATCTTGAACTCTGCTGCAAGGTCCCTCTTGCATTCTTCTATGAGCACTAATGAACTTGTCAAGAACAAGTCATCCACATATAGGAAAAGAATGAGTACCTCACCCCCAACCATCAAATATTAGAGGTTCTCATCTTCCACACTCTTCAAGAAGACCTTCCCCTGAAAGTATCTATCGATGCAATCATACCATGCCCTAGGAGCATAATTGAGTCTATAAACATCTCGCTTATGTCTGCACACATGGGTCTCTTTTTTGTGTTATACAAAGCATTATGGTTGCTCACTGTACACTTCCTCCTCCAAATCCCCATTAAGGAACATCATCTTAACATACATCTAATGGATTTTCCATCCCATCGGTGTTGTAAGTGAGATAAAAACCATAATATAAGTATACTTGGCCACAAGAACAAATTCCTCCTCATAATATATTCTCTCCTTCTAAGAGAACCCCTTGTCCACAAGCCTTGTCTTGATCTTATATATCCAACATGATTCAACCATCACCCTATTTTTCAGTCTATGAACTACATCCCCAACATTGTTCTACATGATCGACGTATACTTCTCAACCATTGCATCCTTCCACACCTACTGTTGTCCAACCTCTTGATAGTTGGAAGTATTACTATCCACAATATGACTCATTAATTCCATGTAGTCAATGTACATGTCTCATTTTCTCCACTCTCTCTTGCACATCCTACGAGTCCCCACAAACTCCTGAGCATACCTGGGTGTATATTGAACTTATTTTTTCCTCCTTCCAATTGTAGAATGTGTAATTTTGACTTCCACATCCTCCTTATACATCTCTCTTATTTGTTACATCTATTTCTCCACACTTTGTGAACTCTCTGGAACACCTATAAATGAGATTTTGATCATACTAGTAACAATACTTATACTATCATGTCCCTGAACTTGTTGTTCCACCCTTGGAGATTTTTTCGGTTGCTCATTATGACCAACTATTGTTGGAAAATATTAGGACCTACGTTATGCATTTTCCTCCATGAATCATACATCTCTCCTGATAATTATCCTTCTGGTCCCTGGAATAAATATCTTGTATGCCTTAGAAGTTTCACTATAACCAAAAGAGTACCTCTTCTTTGCAATCTGGTCTAATTTGAAATATGTATCCCCTGGAATGTGAAAATAATCTAAGTTTTTTAATATCCTGAAGTGGCTAACATCTATCTTCTTCCCTATAAATGCTTTCTACAGTGTAATCTTTCCCAATGCCTTATGCGAGAACCTGTTCTGAATATATACCACATTACTACATGCCTCTACCCATAAGTATTGTTGGCATATCCTGGTCATACAACATGGCCCTAGTTTCCTATGATATTGAACAATTATTTCTCTTTGAAAACCTAAACTGTTGCGGGTTGTAAGGAACGATCCACTTTCTCTTAATGCCTTCCCTAGTGTATAAATATTGGAATGCTTTCCCTCTGTACTCACCTCCATTGTTTGACTGAAGAACATTCACCTTCCTACCTATTTAATTTTCCAAAATATATTTGAACTCTTGGAAATGTCTGAAGTCCTCATCCTTGGTCTTCAAGATGTAAATCTAGGTCTTCCTGGAGTAATCACCAATAACGGTTACAAAAAATTCATACCCTATAAGAGACTGAGTCAAAATTGTACCACATATATCAGAATGAATTAAATCCAGTACACCTCCGGATTTAGTGTCACTCCTTGGAAAATATGCCTTAGAAGACTTCCCCAACACACATCCCTTGCACACATCATTGTTCTTTGTGATCACCTTTGAAACACCTTCACTGTATTCCTGAGAAACTTAAGGGCCCCATTATGGATATAACCCATCTTCATATGCCAAATATCTTCCTAATCTCCCATATCATTACTGATTACTAGTACCTTTGGAGTATCCATCCACAACCTATAAATTACGTCACTCCTGACTCCAATTACTATGGGTGACTTCCACTCCTGACAATTTATCAATGTATTATTCCCTCTAAAGAGTACATTTAACCCCTTATCCTAAAGAATAAAAATGAAATCAAATTCATACCCATTCATGGAACATGAAACACATCATGGATTAGAATAGGATTTTGAAACTCCCTCTAAATACGACTTCCCTCTCCTAATTGGATTACACTTGGACTTTTTCGCCATCTCAATCTAGAATCTAATGTCATCCTCTTTGTAATTGGAGAATTACTCCCTAACTCTTGTCATATGGAATTATGTCCCACTATCTATATACCAAACACCCTGTGAGGTTGAGCAATTCAAGAAAGCTATGAGTGTGAACTCCTATTCATTCCAACTGAAAATATCATCTGCATTTGTTGTTGTGAAACTAGCTCCAGAAATAGAAGAAAAGAGATATCAACACCTTAGAAATAAGCCACTTCGGGGGGGCAACCTCCAATACATTACATGAATGAACAACTCTTGAATGATTCAAATGACAAAACCTCCTTTCTATATATAGGAGTCCATGGGGCCACAATGTAATCCTATCCTACCTAACAATAACAATGTAAGAGAACAATAATAACAATATTGGGGTTACAAGGGTACAATAATAGCAATAAGGGGTTTCCACTAACAATAATAAGGGGCTATACTAGTAATATAGGGACCTAACATGCCCCTCTCCTTCAAAAAAGTGTTGTCCTCAACACTTGAGTAGCTCTGGGTGCTTTTGTATAAAATTATCATCCTCCCATGTAGAATCTTCAGTGGGTAAGTTCTTCCACTTGATGAGATACTCTGAAATTGATCAATTTCGTAGCTGTCGAGTTCTTGTTTCTGTGACTGCTTCAGGTTCCAATATGATTTTTCCTTCCTCATCAATTTCTGGCAATATTGTTTGAACTGGAAGATTTTCACCTATAACCTTATTTAAGCATGAAACAAGGAAAATTGGATGCACTCACGAAGAATCAGGAAGCTCCAATTTGTATGCCATAGTACCAATCTTTTGCAACACATTGTACAGACCATAGTACTTTGGTGATAATTTATTATCCTTCTTAGCTTGCTTGAGGGACATTTGTTTGTATGGTTGTAGCCGTAAAAATACCCAGCCTCCTACATCAAAACTTCTCTCGCTGCGATGTTGATCTACCTGTTGTTTCATTCGATTTTGTGCCAAATTTAGGTTATCCTTTAAGAGTTGGAGAACTTCTTGTTGATGCTCGATGTGATCTTCCACTAAACCTTAGAATTTTCTCTTAAATATGATGTGATAGACGGTGGATGATATCCATAAAGTGCCATAAATGGGGTCATTTTTGCTGCAGTATGGAAGGAAGTGTTATACCACCATTCAGCGAGAGGTAACCACTTGACCCATTGTGTTTGTTTATCGGATACAAAACAACGAAGATATCCTTCCAAAAATTTATTTACTATCTCAGTTTGACCATCGGATTGAGGATGATAAGATGAGCTATGAGCTAATTGAGTACCCAAACAAGAAAATAACTCCGTCCAAAAATTTCCAGTAAAAATGGGATCTCTGTCACTCACAATAACCTTTGGGTTTCCATGTAGCTTTTGAATTGTTTCCATAAATATAGTAGCAACTGTACTTGCTTTAAATGGATGAGATAATGCACAAAAGTGTGCATACTTGGTAAGGATATCAACTACCACCATGATGACACTCTTTCCTTCAGACTTAGGTAAACCTGTGATAAAATCCATTGAAATCTCCTCCCAACGTTTACTTGGAATGGATAAAGGTTGTAGAAGACCCAGGGTCTTAATTTTCTCAACTTTATTTTTCTGGAAAATAAAAAATTCCGCCACAACCTTTTGAATATCAGATTTAAGGCCATCCCAAAAAAAAATTTCTTCACCCTGTGGTAAGTTTTTAAAAATCCTAAGTGTCCTCTTAAAGGATAAGTGTGCAATTCCAAAAGAATGTTTTGTTTTAGTTGGGAATTCTTACAAATATATAAGCGATCTTTGTACCATAAGGAATCATTTTTCCAAATAAATGTATTAGATGTACTAGGATCTTGCTACAACTTTTGAATGAGTGTCCACACTTCTTCATCCCTCTTTCATTCATCCCTTGCTTCGGTTATCCAATCTGGTTGGATAATAGAAATGGCACAAAGCAATGCTTCCACCTCTTCATTTTTTCTTGAGAGTGCATCTGCAACAACATTTAGCTTCCCTTTTTTGTAGATTATTTCAAAGTCATAACCCAACATCTTTGTGACCCATTTTTGCTGCTCTTTTGAAGATAGTCTTTGTTCCAAAGTGTTTAAGACTATCATGATCAGTTTTTACCTTGAAGTGTCTTCCCATTAGGTAAGTTCGCCATTTCTTTAGTGCATGCAGTATTGCTAACATTTATTTCTCATAAATAGGTTTCTGTAAATACTTTCCTTTGATTGGACGACTTTCAAAAGCAATGGGTATTCCTTCCTGCATTAAAACTGCACCAATTCCATTTCCTGAGGCATCACATTCCACAATAAAGGTTTTTGTGAAGTCTGGCATAGCTAAGACCGGTGCTAGGCACATTGCCTCTTTAAGATGTTCAAAGGCCTTAGTTGCTCCAGGAGTCCATGAAAATGCATCTTTCTTCGATAATGTTGTTAGAGGTGCTGCTATTCTCCCATAATTCTTAACAAACTTGTGATAATACCCTGTTAAACAGAGAAATCTTCACAACTGCTTTATAGTTGTGGGGACTTTCCATTCCTTAATGGCTTTAATTTTGTTAGGGTCTACCTTAACACCCTCATGAGATACAATATGACCCAAATATTCCACCTCTTGTACTCCAAAGAAACATTTGGATTATTTTGCATATAATTGTTTCCCCTGCAATAGTTTGAACACCCTGTCAACATGTTGAACATGATCCTTCCAAGACCTATTGTAGATTAGCATATCATCAAAAAATACTAGCAAAAATTTTCTAAGGAAGGGTTTGAAAATGGAATTCGTCAACCCTTGAAATACAAAAGGTGCATTGGTAAGGCCAAAAGGCATGACCAAAAATTCATAATGACCCTCATGAGTTCAAAATGTTGTTTTTGGAATATCTTCAGTCTTCATTCTAATATGATGATATCCTGAACGAAGATCCAACTTGGTAAAACAAATTGCTCCATGTAATTCATCCAATAATTCATCAATCACAGGAATGGGAAATTTATCTTTAATGGTGAGCTTATTGAGCTCCCTATAATCTAGACACATGCACCATGATCCATCCTTCTTGTGCACTAATACTACTGGAGAAGAGAAGGAACTTTGACTAGGTTGAATTATACCAGCCTCCAACATTTCTGCAATAATACATTCAATTTCACTCTTTTGGACATAAGGATATCTATAAGGCCTGATGTTTGGAGGAACACTTCCTGGAGTCAAATGAATAGCATGATCATGATCACGAATAGGTGGGATTCCTTTGGGAGTTTCAAACACCTTGGAATGATTGTCCAAGACTTTTTGGAGATCTGCAGAAATAGATGATTTTGATGTTGGAACTTCTAGTGAGCATAATTGTGCAATTACGCCTTGTTTTTCTTTCTTCAGAAGCTTTTTCATGACATTAGAGCTTATTATATTTCCTAGCTTCCCTGCGATACCCCGTAATTCAACTTCCTTTCCTTCTGAAAACAAATTCAAGAAAATTTCTTGAAAATTAAAAGCTACCGTCCCAAGAGATTGTAACCATTTTACTCCTAGTACAACATCAACACCTCCCATAGGAATGGAAAGAATTGGACTATTCAATACATATTCCCCCATGGTTAGCTTGATATTATGGCATTTTCTAGAGAAATTTATAGTTCCTCCATTTGCAACCATCACTTGACATTCTGGTGTTGGGTATAGGAAAAAATTCAATTCCTTGGCTACCTTACAATGAATAAAATTATGGGTACTACCTGAATCAATCAACACTATTACCTTTTTCTTCTTGATATGTCCTTCTATATTGAGAGTTTGAGGAGTGGTAATTCCCGCCAATGCATTACACGATATGGTCAGACTCATTTCTTCCTCTTCTAGGGTTGGTTCCTGGTGTATATCCTCTTCTTGTTCATTTTCTTCTTCCTCTTCACAATCTATGTAAAATAATTTCTTCTCAGCACACTTATGACCTTTAGTGTATTTTCTATCACAACTGTAGCAAAGCCCTTTTTCTCTTTTTTATTCCAATTGTTGTGGTGTCAACCTTGTAGGTTGTGGAAATCTAGGCGTAGCAACACTTCCTTCTTTATAGAATTGAGTGGTAGGCTTCCTTGTCGCCATTATTTTACATTCAACTTTTCTTGCCAACCCGAATGCCTTCTCCAATGAATCCGGTTCCAAAATGCGAACTTCATGTTGGATGTTATCCTTTAAAGTGCCTATGAAGAGATCGATCCTGTGTTCCTCCGGAATATCAGTTACCCTTATATTCAATTTTTGGAAGTCCTCAATGTGCTGCCCCACTAAACCCTTTTGTTTGAGATTTATCAATTGGCTAAAGAAGGTGTTGCTCTTCGTATCCTCATAATGTGCTATCATTTCCTCTGTAAAAATTGACCAAGTGACAATTTTTTTACGAGAGCAAAGCCATCGATACCATACAAATGTATTTTGTTCTAAATGTAAAGTTGCAATGCGTACCTTTTGTGTGTTTTACACATTATTGTTATCTATGATCTGTTAATTGTTGCAATTATAGTGTTATGTGCTGATAATTTGTATTACACACATGGATGCAAAGGTATTCATTAGATCTATGTATGAGAATAGCTATGTTATATTGTGGATTATATTGTCACTAAGCCTGCGGATAGATCTGTTTTGGGCAAACTCGATAGGTTGGGAATGCAAACCTGCTTGACTTACCTACTCTCTCTTAGGGTGAAAAAACCTGGTTCTCGCACCCTCCCATACTGCTTCAGGTGAGACTTTGGCTTGCACAAGCAGGTCACTGCCGAAAGTGCCAGTAGTATAGGGGTTTGTTGGCAAACCTTAACCTCCAAACCTGGGTCAGGACCCCGCAAGCCAAAAAATTGTTCCATTGTTGGGACTGAGAGCATTTTGAGAGAGGGATTGGGTAATTCCAAGAACACATTGGAGATTTGAGAAGAAAGAAATCGACGAGTGTTTCGAAAATCAAGTTCAAGAATTCGTAGTGAAAGAGAATCGCAATGCAAAGTTGACCATAGAGAAGTGGAAGAATAAGTACATTTTCACAGAGATATACGAAATTTTCTTCGTCACGTTTGCATCCGAGCTTCTGGAGTGGATGGCAAGGCTCGTAGATTTCCAGACGTGTTGGAAGGATGAGCAGGTCACACAGTGGACTCCAGATCTGATCCAGTAGTTAGAAAAAATTGATAATACCATCACGCATATGGTAAATCACTAGGTAGATAGTGTGTTGGGAGGATTTGTGACAGAATTTGCAATTGACCAATTTGTGTCCTATTCTGAGCCAGAAAGAAGGTTCTTCAAGGGTTTCCAAGGTAAGTTTATGAAAACTCTGCCATTACTGATTACGATCTTATTGTGCGAAAAGAGAATTTTTTGCAGCCATACAGAGTGAATGAGCTATGATTAGAGTGAGGGTACAATGCATAGTGGTAAGTACTACAAAACTAACCAAGAAGGATGCAGATATGTCTATAGTCCAGTAAGGGATTTAGCTACATAAGATCCTCCAACTACACCACCGTCGACCCAACACAGGGGTAAGAACTCACTCGTACCTCCTCCCCCACCAGAAGATGATATGGCCTCACACATGAAGCTACCTACATTCAAGGGCATAGAGGATGAAGACATGGATCAGTTCTGGCTTGTTGCAGGATCGGTATGGACTGCGCAGAATGTGGCCAGTGATGCTATGAAGAGGGTGCATATATCCCTTGCCTTTGAAGGAAGGGCCTTAGACTGGTATATGGGATACATAGCTTAGCATACGTATGCGACCATTGAAGAGATTAAGAATGCCTTGAAACAACAATTCAAGAAGCCTAAGTCCTACTCTCAGATAGTGAATGATCTGAAGGATTTGAAACAAGGACCATCCAAGTTTGTATGGGAAGCTGACCAATGGTTAAAGAAGGTAATTAGATAAGGAGTATTTCTATATGATGATAGGAAGCACACGGAGTGGTTCATTGTTATGTTGCTACCCCACCTATGCATGCCAATGGGTCACCAAGCCATTAAATTGTAGGAAAATGCCCTGTAGATTGCGATGAAGCTGGAAGTTGCGCCAAGAGATGATACCCAGTTAGGAGTACAAAAAATACAAGGACAGTTAGAGGTAATGCACATGGAGATCTAGAATCTATGGAAGGAATGAGGAACAGAGGCTAGCCCTAATAGGTGGTGCATACGATGTAGGGTGAATGGCCACACCAAGGATAAATATCCACTCCTAGCAGAATACATGCAGGCCAGGGGACCCAACCCATTGTACCCTAGGGAAGATACGGGACCCAATGGACCAGTGCTGTGGTGTGATGATTGTCGCATTCCTACACTGCATGATACAAACCACTGCCCCTTCCTTGCCATATATTTCCTATAAGTGAAGCAACAATGGTGCAGGTTTTACAGATCTGTAGGACATGATGAGTAGAACTGTCAGACCTATGATCTAATGATAGATAGGGGAAACCTATATAGGCTACAATCATATCCTTCTTCACCAAGATCCCCCTCTTGTACGGGTGGCTCCCCAGCTAGAGGTAGGGGAGGGGGCTAAGGCAAGAGTACAGGTAGGGGGAGAGGACAACTGATTTTCTATAACTATAGAGAAATAGGGAAATTTCCAAGGGACTGCACGAACCCTGCAAGACAATCCTGCAGATACTGTAGACAACTGGATCATGTGATCGAAGATTGCCCAATTCTGATAGCCAAGATGCAGGAGAAGCAACAGACACCTATGCAGAATGTACAAAGGGTCAAGGCAGAACCTTGAGATGAAGGACCAAGTGTTAGTATTATAACACATAATGGCATGGCCACCAGGGGAGTTGTGGAGAAAGCCGAGGTGAAGCTTCTTATCCGAAAAGTAACCATCAAATAAGAAGGTTTGGACTTACAAAAGGAAAAGGAAACCTTTGTTGCAGCTCGCCAAGACTTTTCTAAGGATGAGGTATCTAGTCCTCAAACCCCCACGAACCTCAAAGTAGATGTCGAGGTAAAATATTTTTTGCAGGCATGTATGAAGCTGCTGCGCAACCAAAGGGTCGATAACCTCCAAAATTTGATAGACAGCTATGGAGAAAGAAAAAACCCACCTGAGGAATTTAAGGATGTGCACAAACTGTACAAGCATAAGAAGCGCACCGGTAGGGAAATGTGGTTATTGGTGATTACGAGATGGAATAGGTTATTTTGAACCTAGGCTCAGATGTGAACTTACTACCTAAGAAAACTTGGCAGTGAATGGGAGAACCTCAACTGGAATGGTCCACTATCCAGCTATGCATGGCTAATCAACAGAGGATCATACCGTTGGGGATATTGTCAAATATCGTGGTAGAAATCGTAGGAATTAAGGTCCGGGCTAACTTTGAGGTCTTTCAAATTGTAGAAGATGCAGACCCCTATCCTGCTCTCCTAGGATTGGACTGGGCCATCGATATGGGAGGTATCATCAATTTGAAGAAAAGAAGCATGGTATTTGAAAATGCAGGTACACAGGTGATAGTACCATTAGACCCTCCCGAAGTAGAATGGTATACGGAGCTGGTGCATGAAGAAGAATATGTGGATCATATTTATAAGTTAACTACATGGGACGAAGATTTCTTCAACCCCACAGCCGATGGTGTACTCTATTGGGAAAAGGATAGAGAGTGTTTCTCAGACTCCGACGGGGAAATAGAAAATTGGAAAAACCGGTTACATGATGTATTTGCATTGCGATGCGTTACGATCACATGGGACTTTCGATGCATCTCCTCCGAGGTAAGAGAAATTCCCTACTTTGATGATTCTAGTAGTATTAAGGAGTTTTTCCGAGCATTTGAAGCTGAGGTTCCAAGAGAGTGAAGGCTATGGGCCCTTGATCTAGCCATGCGCGCAACACCTCTGCGATGGTGGGACACGAATAAGGGGGCGTTCCAGGGTTGGGAGGAATATCGAGATATGATGATCCAACGATTTGAGCCTCCAATTGACATGCGCGTCAAGACGTTCCTTGGACCAGGGGATCCACATGAACATCTGTTCACCTGGATGGAGAAATGGTGGGACCGAACTATAGAAGAATGGGTTCACTTGTTTATTCATGCCCTGGGACCAATTCCCTTTGCATGTTACTTAGATGCGGAGCTACATCAATGCACCCACCACTTGGAAACCTTAAAGGATGAATTTATGGGGACATTTGGATTAATAGGAGGAATAGAGATGCTTGACAAAGCTCTGCAGGATATAGATACCTTTTTATTTTGTGAATCGAGCCCCTACGCAACATTAGACATACCAACATGGGAAACACAGATGCAGAATATTGTCAACTGCCACAATATCACCATAGAAGAATGTGATGAATATCCACTCAATATCTCTATCCCAGATTTTGAAGGGGAGCGTGCAGTTGCAGGACCTCCGTTACACATTGTGGATGTTACGAAGCCTCTGAAGCTACAAGAAGTTAACATTAGCAAGGAAGAGCAACCCAAGTTGGCTAAAATTGGGGATTACTCAGATGATGACACAGTAGGCAAGGTTGTGGAATTACTCACATAATATCAAGACTTAATCCCTACAAAGTTTTTGGAGCTTAAGGGGATCACGGGGGACTTAAAGGTTATGCGCATCACACTAAAACCAGATGTGCACCCTACGAAGCAGCGCCCTTATCGGCTGAATCCTAAGTATAATTAGAAGGTTAGGGAAGAAATAGATAAAATTCTCACCGCGGTTATCATCGAACCTGTCGAACAGTCAGACTGGGTGAGTCCCATGGTGGTGTTAGTGTCAGTCTTGTCATACTACCATCAGTGATCAAAACTTCTCTTTTGCATTTTCATATTAGGTGTCTCATACCAAATAAATTTCACCGTTCCACTAGGTCATGGATTCATTGATGGTAGTAATTTTTTTATCAGTTTTCCCTCATGAGGTACTTGCTGATTCTCCTCTCTATGATTTTCAGTTGTTAGTTAATTTTATTCTTAAAATCATGTCAGTAGGTCATAGGATGGGTCTCATTAGTTTCTAGGGTCTCACCATGGTCAAATTAATGAGACAAATGTCAATAAAAATCAGCAAGGTCATGAGGAAGTCAAATAAACTCAAAGTCACAACACCTGCAAGATCAAAGATATATTTTATTCAGTTGGATGTAATTTTCATGTCAAAACCATGTTTTGAGATGAAAACATGATATTTTTCTTATATTATCATTCATTATGTAATTTTATGACATTATATGTAATAAGTCACAATTCAAAAGTTGTTTTCTCCACAAAGTCATCAACCTACCTTTAGAAGCGTTTTCCATAGCATATTCAACACCAAATTATCTTTCAAGCAGATCCATTACAAAGAGCCCGGAAAGAGCTTTCCAATGGTATACTACACTCTTAAAACTGACTTCTGGATTGAAATTTATGCTTAAGTGAAGTAAAATTCCCTATATCTTAAAATAATCCCTATTTTCCATTTTTCCCTTAAACTTTATGTTTAACGTTTAATACTTCCCTTAATATAATCCCTTTTTCCCCCCCTCCGATTATAAAATTGCATTATAAAGCTTTTAAATAAATGTGTGATTTATGTATCAACCACTTCCCCTCCATGCCATAGAAATTTATAATAAAAATTTGTATATTATAAAGTCCCCGCCATTATAAACCACTTCCCCCTCATGCCTTTAAACTTCATAATAAAGTTAAAGGTTTATATTATAAAACCCTTTTCTGATCGCAATCGCATTTCTTTCCCTGATTGATCGCATCGCATCATTTAAAGCCCATCGCTGATTGAACCTTCCCCGATTATAAAAATCCAATGCGATTGATCACAACCCCTCCTCCAATCGTATCGCAACTTTTTATAAGTGCGCCTCGATTGGCCCCATCCGATCATTCCCCAACCGTCGATCTTCCCCCGCCAATCCGACGACTCACAACCAATCGGGCAATCAGCATCAAAATTTTACCTATGTTGCACTCCGCTCCCCTTTTACCTCCGATTTCGATTGACCCCGGGCCCACCATACAGTTCTTCCGCCCTTTTGTGTCATTAGAGACCTTTACCCTTTGTTAATCAAACTTTGTTTTAATTTTATTTGCAAAGGTTTTCCCCTCCGCTCATCCCAATCGCATCGGAAATCTTGGTTATGTAATATGTCCTCCCCGATTCCCCTGATCCCCGATTGCGATCACTCGATATCCATCACAGATATGAATTTCAAGGGCTTGGTTGTATGCATTCCAAAGGTTTTGTTATATATTATGTTCCCTCCATTCACTCCAATTGTGATTACAACATCAGACCTCCCCCAATCGCATCGGAAGTTCTTCGCCCCATTTTATAAATTATTCCCTCTACTCCATCCATTCCGATTGCGATTATAATGTAGGTCCCACCTCCATCCCTTCCCTTTTTCCCATTCAAAGAATTGTTTCCCTTCACCAAAAGCATAATTTCATTTCAATTTTATTTAGCATTTTATGGAAAGTTCAGTTTTATTCAAACAAAATAATGGAAAGCAAAGCAAACGGTCAACTGGCCGAGAGTTTAAATGAAACAGAGATTTCTACAGTAGCAAAATAGGAAATTTGTTCTTCGGGTTGCCTATTTTTCCTTCATACAGCATAACAGCGAAATCTTCAAGTGGTCAAAAGTATCGTTGTCCTTATTTTCAGGGGCAGATTGTTGTATTTTTTGCTATGATTGTATTTCAGTTTTTGAGCTATCAGTACAGCTTCCTTTTTCTGTGGATCTATGTTCCCACATTTCAGTGTATTTAATGTAATTGTAAATCATTTGTAAAAGAGGTGAGAAGTCTATAATTTAGTAGTAGGGGAATAGTGTGGAAGAACATTTTGCGCTCCATTGTACAGTTTGACATGGAATTAATAAAGTGATGCAGCTCTGATTTGTGGGATCCATGTGGTATGAGATTTAGCATTTGTTTCTCTCCTTTGTTTCATATGTAAATTGTTATGTTTCACCTCTCATTCATAAACATCTCTTTTTGAATGCTTTCAAGATAGAAAGGTTGAATCCATTTTTATGCCCTGCCTTGGGAAAATCATTCATACTCTGTGTTTTTCTTCTGTTTGCAAAGGATCCATTTACTGTGCCCTTTTAAGCTCCTCACCAGTCTTTCCATCCCATCCTTATTTAACCTTAATTGCTAAAGTTTCCTGCCTATCTTGCCCCATGAAATACCCTGTGTCCTGATTTAATCCCCAGTTTCAAACTGTCCCATTTGTTTCATACATCCCTAAAATCCATCCATTAAAACATTTTCCCATTATTATACCTAGCCTAAAATCGGCTCATAAATGTACTTTGTTGAATATTTATTCACGGAGAGAGCCCTCTCCTAACCTTGTAGGGCTAGCTATAAGGTTGAGCGTGGTTTAGTTGTTACCCTATTTTTCCCTTTTCAGCTTGGGGTTCAATTCGGGTGCTAACAGGTGGTTCAGGAAAAGAAGACGAAGGGGGAAATCCACATCTGCGTGGACTTGCGCAAGTTGAATGATTCCTGCGTACATGATCCTTTTCCAACTCCGTTCTCTGATGAGATCCTAGATAGCGTAGGAGGCCAAGAAGTGTACTCATTCACTGATGGGTTCTCGGGATACCATCAGATCAAGATCACACCTAAAGATCACAGCAAAGCTACATTTTCTACCGAATGGGGATCCTTTTAGTATACGGCATACTATTTGGACTCAAAAATTCCCCTGCCATCTTCTCGCGAGTAGTAGTCGTAGTGTTCAAAGAGTTCATCCATAAATTTTTAGAGGTGTACTTTGATGATTGAACTATCTTCGGCTTAGTAAAGATGCATGTTTCGAACCTGCACATGATGTTGGATGCCTATCAAAAGCACCAAAATTCCCTGAATATCAAAAAGTGTATTTTCTGCATACCATTTGGAATCTTTCTTGGACATATAGTTTTCCAACAAGGGTTAATGGTTGACCCTGCGAAAGTTGCAGTTATCATCAATCTGGTAGTACCTACAACATAGAAACAGTTGTGTTCAGTCCTCAGACATATGGACCACTACAGAAGGTTCATTCAGTGATACGCGCTAATCACAGCGCCTCTGGAAAAGTTGCTTAAGAAGGATGTTTCGTTTCTTTGGGATGATGAGTGTCAAAAGAGCTTTGAGCTACTCAAGGAAAAGATGGTCTCTGCGCCTATCCTGTTGGCAATATGATGCAGAGTGTTGTCCTTGATGGCAACCCACTTAATGAAGATGAAGACATGAGATTGTTGGCATGTGTTGTCCTTGATGGAAATCCACCTGATGAAGTTATTCTTGACTTGATGGACTCTGCAAATGATGTAACCGAAAATATGATGTTTGTCAGTAATATGATGCCAGAGTGTTTGCCCTTGAATGGAAACCCACTGATGTAGTTGTGTTTGATAGATTATGTATTGATAAACTTATTTAATGATGTAAATCATGTATCTACAAAGGGAGTGTCAAAGTAATGAAGAAAGGAATTCAATATGTGCTATATCTATGATGAAAAGAGTATGTCTCAAGGAATACGTGGATTTGTCTAGGAGAAGTCGCGTATGCACGTGGGAAATAACGTTCCAAGTCGCGTATGGGCAAAAGCGCTCATAAAGTGAAAAACCAGGGGTAACCACCATGGTATTGACCCATTGTATTAGGTAATGATTCGTCTAAATGACCCCGTCCAGGAATACCATCGGAAGTAATGTGGTTTTGGCTCATGGTATTGAAAAAGGGTAAACCTATATAAAGAGAAGAAATTCATTATGCAAATGATGAGTGTGGGTGCAAGATGTCCGAGCTTGAATGAATACTTCTCTCTGAAGGATATCTGAATGGAAAGGGTTACAGTTGAATGAAAGATCTGAATGTATGATGCACCAATGAAGAAATGATGAAGAAGAAAATCTAGATCTGGAATGTATTTGTATCTGCTAGATCTGTTTATGGAATGCTTAGATCTGAGATGAGGCGAACATCTGTCTGAAGTAAAAGGGTTAAATCTGAACTGAATATCTGATCTGAAGAAGTATGCTGCTCTATAATGACTGAAGATGTATACGCTAGTTTGGAACAGCGAAAGCGCGTATATACGCGGGTTTGGTAAAGCGAAAGCGCATATCTGACCTGAAGTATAAACATATGTATACACTGGTTGATGTAAACGGAAGCGCGGGTATACGCAGAATCAGTGAAAGGAAAGCGCGTATGCAAAACTAGGGTTTGCTGAAGTATGAGTATGAAATGTCTGATCTGTTCTGTTATGTTACTGCTATCTGTCTGGGTTATCTGAATTGACAAGTATCTGTTGGTGATGTATGTTTGAGCTTAAAATTATGGAGTGGGTCCAGTCGGAAAGTATGATGAAACGTGGCCTGCAAGTTGTGTCCTAAAGGAAGCTTTGGATCCAGTATGAAAATTGATGAAACGTGGTCCATAGAGGTGCTGAGGGTTGTAGCCTTCAGTCAGGGGGTTGTAGCTCCCTTTCAGGTGAGGCTGGTAAACTAGAGTAGGGGGTCATAGCTCCCTTCCAGGAGAGGCCGGTAAACGAGTCAGGGGGTTGTAGCTCCCTTCCAGGAGAGGCTGGTAAACGAGCTCAGGTGGGTACCTGCGTGCTGGTAGGAGTCTGCACCAGCACATATGTTGTAAGATGTTTTCTCTATAATAAAATATTGAAGGCTGAGCAACTGCAGCGGTGGTTTTCTCCCGACTTGGGTTTCCACCTAAAATCCTGGTGTTCATGTGTGATGCTATGTGTGATGGTTTATTCTGTTCTTACTGCACATGTTTACTGTTTATAGAACATCTAATGAATGAATGATGGAATGATATAAGTGAAGAATTAATGGCATAATTAGATCTCTGTGTATACGCGAGTTTTATGAAGGATATCCGCGTGTATACGCTAGTTGGATTCATCAAAGTAGCGTATGGGTTTTAGAGCATGAAAAATTAAAAAGTTTTAGTTTGCCCTAAATACTAATTCACCCCCCCTCTCAGTATTTTTCCCAACAATTGGTATCAGAGCGAGGTCCTTCTACAGAAGCTTGATCGCTCGAAGGAGATCCGTCGCAATGGGAAGTTGTGAAGGAGTAATGTCTCTAAAGCCACCTCTATTCAATGGAAGCAATCTGATATTCTGGAAGGTACAAACAAAAGCATATCTTCAAAGTCTTGGTGCAGAAGTATGGGCAATCGTGGAAGAAGGCTATCAATATCCGGCAAGTATTCCTACTGATGCAGCTGAAAGGAAGAAGTATGAAATCAATGCCAAAGCAGTGAATGTCTTATTAGGAAGCATGTCTGAACCAGAATTTTCTAAGGTGATGCAGCTAAATTCAGCAAAAGAAATATGGGACAAAATCATTCTGAGCTATGAAGGAGATACAAAGGTAAAAAGTGCAAAACTCCAAACTCTCATAATTGAATATGAAAATTTAAGGATGCATAGTGATGAAAGTATTGCCAGTTTCTTTCTTCGTCTAGATGATATTGTAAATCGAATGAGAAATTTGGGTGAAACCATAACCGATACTACTTTGGTGGAAAAATTCTTAAGATCCTTGACTTCAAAATTTGACTCTAAAGTTTCAGCTATTGAAGAAAGGCAAGATCTGCAAACTCTTACTATTGTTCAATTACATGGTATTCTTACTGCTTTTGAAATGAGACAAGGTGGTCCTTCTCAAATCAAAGAAGCTGCTTTTAAGGCATCTACAAAAGGAAAAGAAAAGGAAGTTGTCAAAGAATCCAGCTATATATCCGAAGAAGAAGAAGCGAATTTTGTGAGAAAACTCCAACTAGGTACTAGAAGATTCAAAGGTAAGCTTCCCTTCAAATGTTTTGATTGTGGAAGAGTTGGTCACTATGCTGTTAAATGTCCTTATAGAGAAAAACATGGTAAAGGGAAACAATTTGAAAAGAAGAAGAGTTATTATGCAAATGAAGATGATGATGAAGTGTCCAGTGAAGATGAAGAAGATTCTGACCAAGCTCTACAAGTGCTCATGGCAAAGAAGCAAAAGAAGAAGGTTACTCAAGGAAAGAAGATACCTCAGAAATCATGTATAGCAGAAAGAAGGAGATGAAACAGGTATTGATCGTTGTTCTTGTATTTCACTTACCTGTATATGCAAAGATAGTGAAAGTAACAGTATGGATCTAGAAGAAGCTGTCAAGATTAAAGTTGAAGATCAGCAAAAATCATCTAAAGAGAGTGAAAGTCTAGAAGCAAATAATGAAAGTAATGATTGGTATCAATTTGAAAGGAAGGAATCTATCTACAAAGATGTGATCTCTAGGATGAATGAAAAGATAGAAACACTAAATGGACAGATAGATAAGTATCAAGGATTGTACGCTTATGCAACCAATCAAGGTGAAAAACTTGAAGCATAAATCATCTCTCTGAAAGCAGATCTCGAAACATCAAATAAGAGGAATGAGGAACCCCTACAATCATTTGAAAAGGAAGGTCTTGAAGCAGAAATCATCTCCCTCAAAGAAGATCTGGATAAATCAAATAAGAAGAATGCAGGACTTGAAGCAGGAAATATATCTCTGAAAGTAAATCTCGAAGCGTCGAAGAAGAAGAATGAAGAACTCTTACAAACTTTTGAAGAGCAAGAAAATGGGTTGAAATAAGAGATTCTAAATCTGAATAAACAAGTAGAAGACGGAAGAAGGAAAGAAGAAAGCATGAAAAGGCAATGCCAAGTCTTGGAGGTGGAGGTAAACATTCTCAAAAGTAAATTAGAAGAAAAAGATAAACTTTTGAGGTTTCAAGATAGTACTAAGATTCTGGACAATATTCTTAGTAATCAAAGGTCTCCTTCTATCAAACTTGGTCTTGGTTTTCATGAAATGGTTAAAGGAGAATCTAGTTCACAAGGAAGTGCTAAAGATTCAAAGGATGACAAAGCAAAACCTGAAGTGTTGAAAGAAACAAAAGGTCAACCAACAATGATGAATTATCAAAGGAAATCATTCAATAATGTTGAATGCCTTAAATGTCATAATTATGGGCATGTTGCAACAAATTGCAGGAGCAGATTACTCAAGTCACAATCAAACAAATTCTATTCAGAAAGGTACTCTGGTTGCTTCAAGGGATATTGTTTTTCATGCAACAAGTATGGTCATAAAGTAGCTGATTGCAATAGAAGGAAGAACAAAGAAACATATTATGATCCTTATGCTTACTTCTCTGGTCATATAAGATGTTATGCTTGTAAAAAGTATGGACATGTGGAAAAAGAATGCAGGATGAACAGATCTAAGAAATTGGTTAATTTTCAGCACACAATTAGAAATTTCAAGCAAAGCTAGAATAGGAAGGAGGACCGGTCAGAAACGTAGGGAATATTGACCCTACTGCAGTCATACGCTTCTGAAGCTTACTTCTCTTAATGACTGCAGGAGTAATGTGAGATACATTATAGGGATTTGTAATGTATCGTCACAAGAGGAGAGATGTATGATGATTCTCATGGTTGATTTGATTTTTTCTGGTTATATGTATTTCTGACAGAGCATCTGATATGAAGAAGACAGGTACAGGAAGGACAAATTCAGGGGGAGATGAAGGAATGTGAAAATTTCTATGCTTCACTTTCCATACGCGGGTTCTATGAACAAAAGTCGCGTATACATGTGAGTTCCAGCAGACACAGTCGCGTATGCATTTATGATAAGAGAATTGGGATGACAACTGAAGATCAGGAGCAGAGGTTCAGGGGGAGCATCAGTCTGACTGTTAATAACTGTATTATTGACTCTGTATCAGCTTAGTTTCTCAGTTCTAAATAATGATGATATGATAATTGGTTTCTTAGGTTGAAGATTATGGATGAGTCCTGTTTGCTTTTTGATGAAGAGTATTCGTTGTTGAGATGAAAGCCTTATAATTCAGAGATAAGGATAGATCATGCAGAGATTGTTGCTGATGACTTGCTGATGAAGGTCTACAGGTTGCACAAGTTAAGGAGGAGCACTGGTTCAAGGGGAGCAGCAGTTTGAATACTAATGATTGCATTTTTGGCACTATGACTGCTTATTCTTTGGTTATTGTGATACTCATGCTCAAATGATGATGGCTTGATACATGGTTCATTATGATGAGACTTTGAATGAGCCCTGTTTACTGTTTGTTGAATTTTATCTGTTGATGAGATTGGAAGTCTTATGATTCAGAGATAAGAATAGATCATGCAGATTTTGTTACTATGGTTGAGACCTTTTTCCTACATATGTTACATCATGTTAAATCTTAAAGATCTTAATGATATTGGACCACATGGATGATTGCTTGACACATATTTGAAGATGTTGTTCTGGTATGATAATTTCTCTTGGAAAGAATGTATTGATGTTGCAAAGAATCTGAAGGCTTGGTTACTAATGAGCTTATGCTACAACCGTTGGATGACGCTTGAAGACACAACTACACTGTTCTATCTATCTGTATTCCAGGGAAGCATTCAAATATCTCAGAAAGAATATGAACACTGTTTTTTCCTCACAGAGGATCAGATCTGGTTAAAATATATAAGATTGTATTGGATACGCGGATTTCCTGAAACACAGTCGCGTATATACGTGAGTTCATGCACATAAAACCGCGTATGTCTGGTTGCTGACAAAATTTATGTTTGGGGTCATCTTTCTTCAACACAACTGCAGTGCTGTTTGGTATCTCTGATACTGTTTGATATCTCTGGTGGTGTTCCAGTTCTCATAATTCTATTTCTAATGTTTTGATAAAGATGCCTTGATGATTTTTCGGTGAAATTGTTCAGGATGCACAAACTAAGGGGGAGCCTTAGTCATATGGAAAGGATTCTTGGATGCACAGATTCAGGGGGAGGATTAGCTTTGCTGAGTATAATGCATTGTTGGCATTATGATGGTTCTAAAATATGTTCTCTTTCTTGAGGACTTTCTGGTGTTGGTCATAAATGGTCATATTTGTAATTTGATGAAAAGGTCTTGTTGAGACCCATGATGTAAAATTGTAATATTCAGTCATGTAAGGAGTTGTCAAATTTGTAAACCCACTTGGTTGGGTAGCTGAGTCAAATTTTGTAAACCCACTTGGTTGGGTACTTTAGTCTCATATGTAAATCCACTTGGTTGGATATTTGATGTAAGTATGAGTCTTTGGTGATAGGAAGTTCATAGAGTCAAGTACTTCATTGAAAAATATTTTTGAAGATTCAGCATGAACTCAGGGGGAGATTGGTCACTTCAGTATACATCAGATCTGCAGAACGCTTCTTCTACATGAGGAGAAAAGGGGGAGAGTGTGTTGGTTTTGATCCGCCCTTTGCCCTTGATGTCAAAGGGGGAGAGTGACATGGTGTTTGAATGAAGAGAAAGAATGTGTCAAAGAATGTCGAGAGTGAGAGGACATGGTGACATGGTATTCTTAACATACCTATCTGTTGTGGTAATCAAAACACCATCGTGGTTGCCATCAAGTCCAAAGGGGGAGATTGTTATGGCTATGATGCAGTAGTAAGTTGTCCTTGATGGCAACCCACTTAATGAAGATGAAGACATGAGATTGTTGGCATGTGTTGTCCTCGATGGAAATCCACCCGATGAAGTTATTCTTGGACTGATGGACTTGGTAAATGATGTAAATCTGATGTGATATGATGTTTGTTGGCAATATGATGCTAGAGTGTTGTCCTTGACAGGAGTACCCGAGCCACTTGATGAAGTTATGCTTGATAGAATATGTCTTGATGAACTTGTTAAATGATGTAAATATGATGTATCTGCAGTGAGTACAGAAAGTAATGAAGAAAGGAATTCAGTATGTGCTAGTTCTATGATGAAAAGAGTATGTCTCAAGGCATACACAGATTTGTCTAGGAGAAGTCACTTATGCACGCGGGAAATAACGTGCCAAGTCGCGTATGGGCAAAAAGTGCTCATAAAGTACAAAACCAGGGGTAACCACCATGGTATTGACCCATTGTATTGAGTAATGATTCGTCTATGTGACTCCATCCAGGAATACCATCGGAAGTAATGTGGTTTTGGCTCATGCAGGTTGAAAAAGGGTAAACCCATATATAAGGAGAAGAAATTCATTGTGCAAAATGAGTAAACAAAAAAGTGGGGATGTCTAAGCTTGAATGAATACTTATCTCTGAAGTATATCTGAATGGAAAGGGTTACAGTTGAATGAAAGATCTGAATGTATGATGCACCAATGAAGAAATGATGAAGAAGGAAATCTAGATCTGGAATGTATTTGTATTTGCTAGATATGTTTATGAAATGCTTAGATCTGAGATGAGGCGAACATCTGTCTGAAGTAAAAGGGTTAAATCTGAACTGAATGTCTGATCTGAAGAAGTATGCTGCTCTATAATGACTGAAGATGTATACGCTAGTTCGGAACAGCGGAAGCGCGTATATACGCGGGTTTGGTAAAGAGAAAGCGCGTATCTTCCCTGAAGTATAAACAGATGTATACGCTGGTTGATGTGAACTAATGCTGCATACGTGGACGCAAAGAAAAGCGTATGCAAACTAGGCCTATTAAGCACAAGAAATGTCAACTGTTCCATTGTGTTGTTTGCCATTCATATTCTCATGCTCAGTTACCTGTTTTTACTTTATTGTATGATCAGCTTAAATGTGTGGAGTGGGTCCAACAAAATATGAGATGAAACGTGGGTCCATAGAGGTGCCGAGGGTTGTGCCTTCACTGGGGTCGAGCTCCCTCTGGTGAGAGGCCGGTAAACGAGACTGGGGGTCGTAGCTCCCTTCCAGGAGAGGCTGGTAAACGAGTCAGGGGGTTGGAGCTCCCTTCCAGGAGAGGCTGGTAAACGAGCGCAGGTGGGTGCCTGCATGCTGGTAGGAGTCTGCACCAGTACATATGTTGTAAGATGTTTTCTCTATAATAAAATATTGAAGGCTGAGCAACTGCAGCGGTGGTTTTCTCCCGACTTGGGTTTCCACCTAAAATCCTGGTGTTCATGTGTGATGCTAATGTGTGATGGTTTATTCTGTTCTTACTGCACATGTTTACTGTTTATAGAACATCTAATGAATGAATGATGGAATGATATAAGTGAAGAATTAATGGCATAATTAGATCTCTGTGTATACGCGAGTTTTATGAAGGATATCTGCGTGTATACGCTAGTTGGATTCATCAAAGTAGCGTATGGGTTTTAGAGAATGAAAAAGTAAAAAGTTTTAGTTTGCCCTAAATACTAATTCACCCCCCCTCTCAGTATTTTTCCCAACATATCCTTATTTTTCTTGATTGGGAGAAGATATTTCATGTTCACGTTGATGCATCTGGAATCACTCTAGGGGCGATCCTTACAGAGCCTGGAGATGGAGACATTAATCACCGAGATCAATTTGCTAGTCAAAACTCTCTAGTGTGGAATGCAACTATGCCACTACAGAGCGGGAATGATTGGCCATGGTCTATGCATTACAGAAGTATCGACACTATCTATTAGGAGGACACTTCAAAATGTTTATAGATCATTCAAATTTGAAGTACCTAGTGAATAATCCTGTGTTGGAGGGGGAAATGTGCCGATGGCTTCTGCTATTCCAGGAATACGACTTTTAAATGATTGTCAAAACAGGGAAGTTGAATGTTGGGCCAGATCACGTGTCCTAAATTGAGAATGGTGAGGAATGAACCAACCTGAAAGAAGGATTGCTTGACGCACAGTTGTTCATTATTAAGGTAGTTTATGCGCACTTCGCTGACATCATTCAGTTTCTAACTATAGGCTTGGCACTTCCGGAGTATTTGTTGCAACATAAGAAGGAGTTGGTAGCCCGCGCTGTGGATTTTACCATCATCATAGGACATCTATATAAGATGGGAGCAGATGAAGTGTTGTGCAGGTATGTCTTGGAGCATGAATGACATGATATATTGGTAGAAGCCTACGATGGGGTAGCAGGAGGTCACTACATAGGGAAAGCAACGATGTAGAAAACCTTGAGAGCTGGATTATGGTGGCCCACCCTACATAGTGACTCTCATGACTATTGTAAGGCTTGTGATACATGCCAACGAACTGGAAGGCTGTCCCGAAGAAATGAAATACCTCTTCAACCACAATTGGCCCTACAGGCTTTTGACAAATGGGCTATCAATTTTGTGGGACCTATCAACCCTCCCAGAAAGAAGATAGGTACACGTTGCATTATCACTTCCACTGACTATGTAACCAGGTGGGCCAAAGTACAAGAAGTGAAGGATTGCACTACGCATTTCATCTTTGATTAGATTCTGACCAGATTCTGCTATCCGAAAATCCTAATGAGTGATAGAGGTACACACTTTGTTGATGAAAAAATACAGGCCTTGACAGAAGAATTATGGATCCATCACGTGAAAATCTCTCCATGTCATCCTCAAGTGAATAGAGTGGTTGAAGAATTCAATAAAATATTGGAGAACGCACTAACTAAGGTTTTTTAACACCGGTTGCAGTGACTGGGATGTGCGCTTTCTGTCTGTTCTATGGGCTTACCGAACCACCTGTGAGAGTTTGACAGGGTAAACACTGTTTGGGATGGTCTATGGCAAGGAGGCCATTATGCCCATGGAATATATTGTTCCTAGTTTGTGCATTGCAGCCTTCACAAATATGGCAGAGCCTGATATCTTGGAGGAGTGGTTAGCGCAGCTTGTGGCTTTGGAGGAAGACCATTTCATTGCTAACTTCCATTAGTAGGTTCAGAAGGAACGCGATAAGGCATGGCATGATTGAAATATTCGTCAAAATACCTTTGCGGAGGATGAATTAGTGCTACTGTATGATAGCCATTTTGCGAGACACCCAGGGAAGTTCGGGCAGCACTGGCTAGGGCCCTATGAAGTTAAAGAAATCATGGATGGTGGAGCCATTTGATTAGCCACCTTGTGCGGTGATATGCTACCTGGCTATGTCAATGGTAGCCGACTCAAACTATATCGGATCAAATGACTATATGGTTGGAGTAGTTGTATAAAATTGGCTACACCTACCAAGGAAGGTACGAATGGAAGGTACCATGATATGTGTAGGTTGTGGCTGTCGAATTCGAAGCCCGAAGGGGTGCGCCGGAGGTGCAAGAATACACTCAAACCGCAGCAGGTGCACTGGCCGCACGAGTGAATGCTGAGCATATAGGAGTTGCGATGGGAGCATATGAGGTATGCTAAAAGCGCAACGGTGTGCTAGCAGCATAGGCGTGCGAAAAATTTCCATTGACACATTCAAATCAGGTAAAAAGAAAAAGTTACCATTAGAAGGAGTGCCTGGTTAGCATTTAATGAAGCGATTTTAGAAGATTTTTTACCGTTTACATGATGGTAAGTTCCAAGTGAAGTTTACCCAACTCTTGGTCGATCGCAAAGGCTATAAAATGAGGAGGATAGATCAAACAACTGTTCTGTATCGCTTGAATAGCTTGTACTTGGCGTGTTTGTCCTTGACAAATTTGGGCTATAAGGGTTTCTGTGCCTATAGCGTCCCTTTCATATCTGAGCAACCTACTCCCTTTGATAGTAGCCACCTGAGGTTGGGATTCATTTTTCGTGCCAGAATTACGGCCACTAATCCTACTGAACCTTCAAAACCAGTGACCTCAGTGGGACAAGAAACCGAGGAAGTGGTGGAGATTGAGTCTGAGGCCGAAGAGGTCCTCTCCATGCCGAGCCCAACCACGAGGAAAGGAAAGGAAAAATCCCAAGGCTCAGGAAAACCCACGAAATGGGTTGGGGTGAAGCCCTATACTTCCCTGAGGAATGTAAAATCTCTGCGAGTGACACCCCAGGCGTGTGTTACTCGGTAAGAGGCTCAAGCCGTAGCACCAATCAATTGGTTGCCCCCCTTTGTTCGCCTGCACAAACCCTTGACACGCAAGCCGAAGAACCATGACAATCTGATCACCTATCTGGAGATGCCACTGACCACAGGAAAGGTCCCCGTCATTGGCGAACCATTTGGGAGGCTCCATGAAATAAAGTTTGATGATCATGACCTGGCCAGTTTGGAGGATTTCTTTGAGTTAGCCCATAAATTATATCTTGAAAGAATACAGGATGAAAATGGAATAAAAATTATCCCCGTGAGCTGGGTATGTGACGTGGTAGGCTCCGGGCTCTTAAACCTGCTCCGGATGCCACATTTTGGCCACTACAATGTCACGAACCATTTAGTGCATCATTTGCTCACCCTGGTCCATGATGGGTGTTTATGGATCCAGGATCGAATCCCTATCGACGTTGCAGTCATTCATCGAATCACTGGTATTCCCGTGGGAGGGTCAGACCCTCTGCTGTGCATTGGGAAAAAGTATGAGGGAGAAACTGATGAATATGTGAGACAAAAATACCATGTGGAGCAAAACGCATGGGGCTTCATGATCAAATCCATCAGCGACCCTGATACGCAGTGGGTACCCTACTATTAGCATGTAGGATGATGCGAAAATGCCAGGTGGTCTTCGTCCCTGCATACGTAATTCAGTTAGCAGGTCAGTGCAAGAAGGGGGTCTGCTTCAATTGGTCCCAATATTTGTGCAATGAGTTTTTGGCCAATGTCTGCAAATCCCAGGAGCAAGGACGAGCATTTTTCTATTCCTAGCTGCTACTTCTCATCGCATTGATAGACTGGGAAGCACATGAGGAATCGGTCCTCCCAGAGCTCACCCCTGACATGTGCGAGGAGGCCCGATATGCAAACTTATGGGATTTTAAGGATGCACATCGTATTGAGGACAACCAAGTATTTTGGGTCCTCTTCTAGACACTAGAAAATTTGGCCCAATTTCCGACGGCCACTTCGTCGCTATTCCGACACATAGTCGTCGCAAGAGCGACAGTTCGAGGACAGGAAAAACGTGGTTCACCATTATGTCACAATTCTGATGCCTTGACAAAGTGTTGCACAACCGAAATTTTTTCCGTCGCTTCCAAACAAGCGTCGCTCTTCCGACATTTCCCAAACCGTCACTCTTCCGACGTTTGTAAACTGTCGTAATTCCAATGAAATGTGGTCTGACTTTTTGAACATCTCTCTTCCGACGTTTTTATACCGTCTCTCTTCCAAAGTTTGGAAACTGTCGCAATTCCGACAAAATGTGGTCCGAAATTTTGAACGTCGCTCTTCCGATGTTTTTATACTGTCGCTCTTTCGACATTTTTAAGTTATCGCAATTCTGACAACGTACCAAAGTGTCACAAGACTGACGCTTTCCAGAAGCGTCACAATACTGACGCATTCCAAAAGCGTTGCAATACCGACGATAGGAAGAACTATCACAATATCGATGGATGTCACAAGACCGACGAAAATGGAAATCGTTCAAACGGAAGACTGATGCTTACAAAGCGTCGGTATACCGGCGGCTGGTTCAATTTTTAAAAAAAATGAAACTTTAAAACAGGACAGTAAATCTCCAATATTTGTTATGAATTGTGGGCGTTCGAATTGCTATGAACATAATTCGACCGTGAAATATTAATATAATAAACCACCCCGCAGCGCTTCGACTATAAACAATCATATAAACATGGCTCTGTATTTCAAAAAACAGGTTTAAAATAGAAACAGGGAAACTTTTTTTTTATAAGTAAGGTTAATCTATTAACAGTGGGAATAATATTACAACATGACCAAAGTCAAAAATTATTGCCTAGACTTATGGAAAATTTGTCAAAAAATCAAAAAAGAAGACTACCCTCATACGAGGAAACCAGTCTTGAACGTTTTTTAGGTCGTTGCATTGCCCACGCAGGGGAACCATCATTTGATATCTTTGATGATTACAGTGTTTACAGAATTCAAAAATAAAACATAGGTACAACACAATAATATAAGCAAAAACATGCCCAATTAAGTGGGCCTCGAAGCAACAAAACCAAACCAAAGAGAAGCGACTACTCATCTGGTGGTTCTTCGACAATTTGGCAACATCCTTTGGCAAACATGTCACTGTCCATGGTAGGAGCAGCTTCAAACACGAAAGGTCCAGGATCTCCAGGCGCTATCTCCACATCACGAGCCCTACGAACTTGAGCGTCTGGTTCCTGCACATTCACGCCACCGCTCCCCTCCTGAAGGCCCGAAAGCTAGGCTTTTTCTGAGCTCAGACCTGTCCGACGGGTGCATTGTTCCTCCACTTGGGCCTCTTCATGGAAAACCATGATGATTGAAGCTGTGATACATGGGCGGTTCAGAGAGAAATTAATGGAAAAACGCGCAGTGCGTGTCGTGGGAGAAGGTTAAGTGGTGGGGAAATGAGGAGCAGGGGAGCCCATACGGTGGCCAGATCCTAGAACCTGACCCTGCCCACTTCTAGTGTTTGGATAGCAGCCTGCGTAATAATCACTAGAGTGGGAAGACGACTCAGTTGAGGGGCTAGAGGGAGTGCGCAAGGGTTCACCTCTGGTGCTACCCCTGTGACAACGCATCCTTTGACGCAGGTGAGGCATGGGTGCAGTCTCAGCAGTGGGCACAAGACGAGACAGAGAATCAGGATTCCAAGAAACCGAGGAAGACAGACACAGAATAGACCGAGAGAAATGCAGATTTTCACCAAGGTCTAAGCAGCAGTTCAGCTTGCTTCTCCTTCCCATCACAGTGAGCAGGTAGTGTAACCCAGCAACCGGAGAGCATCTGCAATTCAAAGTTTGTGGCTCGTCTGAGAAACCATAGCGAAACACCATTTTATCGACCCGGCTACAATGGCATCGATGAACGCCCATCATAAATCTCTCATTGATGAGAGCCGAAGGCTGGAGCATATTGGAGCATGCGGAATCGCTAACAGGAGTGGAGGTCCGATCTTGAACAACGTTAAAACTTAATGCGATTGATTGAACAGAATTAAAACTTAATGCGATTGATATGACAAGCCAGAGGAGGACACATGGCAAAAAAAATTTGGAGCGGATCTTTCTTTGGGCCGCTCACACAGTGGAAATCCAGACCCGAAAAATATTAGGGAGGAATTCATTTGGTTTTCGTGTCACACAATTGGCTGACGTTAGTAGGCTATTTTGGAACGCGAATTTGGTTTGAATTATGGTTTATCGCCATTTGAAGTCTGGCGGGCTCCACGTCTAAAGGGTTCGTTTGAAGTTTTGACAAAGGTTTTGTTATATGTTTTATATAATGCGCGGCGGAATAGTTTGATTGTTTGTTAAGGTCCCACACTAGTTTTGGTAATATTTTGTTTTAAATGCGACGTATATATGTTATATATATATATATATATAGATATATTAAAACATTTATAAATTGTGGACCCCAGGAGCATTTTAATAGATTTGTTATTTGCATAGTTTTGTTATGTTTTTAATATATGCGTTGCATATAAAAGAAAAGGGCTGTGAGCCTGTTTCGGAATGTAGTTGTAAAGTTTATTATTACACACAATAGTAGTGTAAGTGTTTTGAAGAGCACAACAATGCGTAGTTTTAGAGACAGAGAAGAATTTTGAGTGCACTGCGTTTTGCAGCAGTCACATTTTGTAATCCCTCTCAGTGAGGAAGAATTTTTAATAGTTTTTTTTTGAAGGAAAGTGTTGAACTCTGTTTCCAGTGAAGAAATTTCAATATTTTCTCTGTGTTAGAAGAGGAGAGTATTCCTCTCTCCATTGTTATTCTAGAATTTTCAAATATTCCAACACATGGCTATAAATGAAGGAGATTGCTACGCATCAACATCAACATGTTTTCAAGTAGGAGCTGCCTAATTTTGTAACAAAACTCTCTCTGGATGTCAAAATTTGCAGACACTGAAGATTACTCAGGTGATGCCTGAAATTTCCATTGAATTCCTATAAGAATCTTAGATTTGTGACATAAATCCTTTTGCTAATATATTAGCTTACTCCTTTTAAGTTTTTCTCATTCAACTAATAAAAAATGTTTCAAGGAGTATAATGAAAACTAGATTATGTGTGAAGCATAAAATAATCATTGATGCTAGACTTGGAAGTTAAGAAGTATAATAAGAAGTAGATACACTTCTCTAAAGAATAATACCGTTTTTCTGAAGCATAACACAACCATTGATGCTAGACTTGGAAGTTCGAATAAGACAAGATAAAAAAACGAAAAAGGCATTCCATTACTTGCATGAAATATGAGTACCGCCTTTTACCAGTAAGCTGGGAGCAAGGTCTAGATTTTGACTAGCATCGATTCTTGTGAACTCAAATTTCACTAAAAACATAGTTTTTTGTATGTTTTTCAGTACATGGTTAAAAATGATAGTGCATAAAAATCTATATTGTTGGGCCGAATACATAAGTAATCAAAAATTATCTTTACCAAGTTATTCGTTTCATCAAAAGCCTGATCTTCACATGTGACAATTTTGCTAGGGATAAATATCAAGTGGGTTGTGACATTTTAAAACATGATTCGTGGTGAAGTGCCCAACAGGAAAGTATATCAAAGCATCTGTGACCTATGTCATTTCATAGTAGCAGATGATTTGATATCATAATCAAGGTGCTCCAATTCAAACAGTGTAGAAGAGGCAGAAGTCTACAAGGTAGATCCAAACTTTGGAGAAGAGCAAGGCAGATCCTAGGAAGAACGAAGAATTTGGGAATCTGGGATCTCTTCCAGAGGCAATGATACCAAAGGTTTGTTCTGTTTGTATATCTTTCTCATCTACATCCAATATAGCCTTAAATTCCCACATAGATCACTGTCTATCAGGTGGGTCAAATTCTAAAAAATTTGGAACAAAGTTTTCCAAGCCTAAAGTGAAGGTGAGAAAAAAATGATCAATCCTAGATATAATTGTTGCGGCACCTGTTTGCATGCTAGAGGATTTGGATTATAGTACTAGCAAAGAGAAATCGACCACTGATGCACATCCATTGCCTTTGGATCAACTCAATCTCAGAGACACCACCAAGCAAAGGCAACATCAATGCAAAGATCTCAACATTTCAAAATTAATGCAAAGATCTCGCGTAGTGGTAATGCATGTATTTAAAAAGAAACAAATAAGAATGCACATTCTAACCCATTCAAATAACCACTGTAGCAAGGGTTTACATCTAATTATATCCAATCCGTATGTCGATGAAAAAAAATTAATATAATTACATTTTCCATAGCAAAGGAAACTTTGCAAAAACAGAAAAGGAATATAAAACGAGGATGTAAAGATGTTATATGACTCAGTACAACAATTATTTGTGCTTAGTAGACACAGAACTGTATTTTTAATGCATTTTCTATAGAATAATAAACATATTTGTCCAAAATTTGAGATGAAAACTATAGTCTCTACTACGTTTGGAAATTGGAGGTTTATAAAAGATAAACTGTGAGCAGAATTGTACCACTATGATAAGAAGCTGTCAGAAGCATTCCTTCTGCTTCAAAAATGTGGAACTACCTTAAGAATGCTTATGGTTGATATAAATATTAGAGCATGGTAGTTAAATGTAGTAGTTATGCTAAAATACTGAATAACAACTTGAGAGTGCTCTTCAGATACTGTACGAATGCACCAAATTAAAGCTATAACATTACTAAATATAAATGGCCAAAAATAGTCAATTTTGATATCGTGAAGTTATGTCTTTCTCGGTAGAAAACTGGGGATAGGATGGAAAATATGAGAGAACTAAGTTCCAAGGACTAAAAAAACAAGGCCAACATAGTTCTGCCTTGAATCTGAGACAAAAAAAATCTGCCCAAAAAAGTGTTTGCCACTGTCATCACCCTGAGGAGTGCAAAGTCAGTTGATGGTGCCAACCATTTGACGAAGCAGAGAGAAGATTCATGGTGCCAATGGTTGTAGCACAGTTTTTTGACGTGAGCCATCATTGTAACAAAGTAGATTGATGGTGCCAATTGCTGTAGAAGTCCAATGAGAGTGCAACTACTGTAGTAGAGTAGTTTGAGAGCACCCATTGAAGCTCCTATATATAGCAGAGTCAACATTTTCCTATTGAACAAGTTTTTATAGTCAAAGCCATAGCAAGATCAGATAGCCACGATCCTAAATGAGAACCAGAGCCAAAGCTAAGACAGATTCACGTTTAGCAGAACAAGACAACCATAACAAAGGATCTGACCACAAAACCAGATCATGAGAGATAGCAAGATTCTTGCTTCCACTGTGGAAATGTAGAAACTGTACAAGGGCTTTGCTTCCAGCAGATTTTATTGTGACAGTAATTGCTATGGTGTTGTAAGCGCTCATTAGTAGAATCTTAAAGCCATTTTGGAATTCTTTTAACCTGGAGAGGGTTTTCTCTAATTATAAATCCTCATGTTCAAATTCCATTGTGGATTGGTTGTGTTTGATATTATGTTTTTACTATCCGCAGTTGAATTTTTGCATAGAAAATTATTAGTCTAAAGAAAGCAATTTTTTGATGTTTCTTTTCCTTCCTATTGTGAAGTATTTCGCTCAGAACTCCACTCGTTGTAACAGAGGTCTTGTGCATAGAACAGGGGACTTGGGTTTTTTGGAATCAAACTTTAGGTTAAGATGCTCATCTGAAGAATGGAATAGTGAGCCTTAGCATGGAGTTGGGAGTACCAATTTGAAGTGCAGGTAGGGCATTGTACAGTACACCAGTTAGATTTCTGGACCCTAATACAAAAGTTTCTTCTTCTTTCAAAACGTGTTTCTCGTTTTCTATAACCAATGTGGGTCCTGTTCTTGTTTCAATTGGGGATGGATCAACATTTTTTATTGCTCCAGATGATCACACTCTGGGTAGCCCTGGAGGCTATTTGGGGGTGATGAGTCCAATAGGTCTCAATGAACTGTTGCCCTCACTGGGGAATACTATTACAGTGGAATTTGATACTATTTTGGATGTTGAATTAGTGATCATAATGAAACCAATGCGGCTCAGTGCATTTACAAAGGGGTGCCATAGGTGAACCATGCGTGTAGAGAGGGTGAATTTCGAGGCATTACGCTTTGGGGAGGTCTTGTTGTTGTTGCATTAGCCTTTGGATTGTTTAACACGAGATTTACTGTTGTGAGAGTATTGAAAAGGCAGGACAAGAATTATTTCATATATTGTAGTGCTGAAGCCACCCTCACAGAACAAACATTCTCCTGAGAGACTTTTGAATGTGATTGATAATCAATAATTGCAAGCAAGGGTAAATCTACATGGCAAACCCAAATTCAGAAGGCATTTTATAAAACCTCATGTGAGTCATTATGAAGCGAACAAGTACTAGGTGCATATTACGTCCAAATCTACCAAGCACCAAGATCTATAAAAAAATCGAGTATCTATGAATAAAGAAGGCAGAAAGTAGTCTGATTTTATTCGGAGACAGTGGTTGGGATTTCTGCTGGCAAAAATTTGGCCAGGCCCATGTAGCATTTCTTTATCATTGAAGTCACAGCAGTCATAATTCAACTAGGCAAGCACTTGCCTGGAGCTCCATATTTAGAGGCAGGTCCTAAATGATACAAGTCTCTAGTATTAGCTTCCCAAAGCTAAAGCAAACCTTACAGACACAGACCAGACTCAAATTTGGGTACTAGTTTTACTAGTAAAATTCCAAAATTGGGCCTTATAAAGATAGTTGGGAAGAATAATTTTATGCCTCTAAAATAGCCGTGCTACTGTTCTCGGGCATTATCATTCCCGAGTAGGACACAAATATAGGCGGTGCCACGTGTCCAAATCCACAACCTTTTATTATTCTCAGAGGTTCCCGAGACTATATTAGTCAAAGCCAAAGCTGCTTCAAACTGCATTATCAATCACAAGGTATCACCATCAAAGCTATAATTTTAAGATAACAATTTATCTACCATTGAAACTAGAATTTTAAAATAGATACACCTAGTGATATAGACACCTAGTGAGAGTAGAGGTTAGGAAATTATAATAAGAATTATTACAAGATATCACTCACAGTGCAGTTGATTGTTCATTGTATACTGTAACTATAATTTTAAAGAAGACACACTTAGTGATATAGACACCACCAAGTGAGAGCAGAGGTTATGAAATTATAATGAGAATTATTTCAAGATATTATATTACTCATAGTAAAGTTAATTGTTTATTGTTTGGTGTAATAATTGTTTATTATTTATAAACACAATCAAACATATTATGAGGGACGGTGATGAAATTGACAATGGTCTCATAACAAACCATAACGGGCACATCCCCTTGCAAGATAGACTCTGAATAAGAAATAAAGCAAAACAAAGTGATTACTTATAAGATCATAGGCTTCATGAAGAACAAGATCCGGAGCAGCATCTGTAACCCCTAAAGCAACACCTCTCTCTGCAAGACGAATCACTACATCTTTCATATGTAGTCTAGCGAATTTTCTGAGCTCATCACGAGAAAGAGGATCAAATACAACTATCTCATCAAGTCTATTCAATAGCTCTGGCCTGAAATGTCTTCTAACCTGCAAAAATATTCAAAGGCATGTCAAAGCACTGCAGCCAACTTCGTGATAAAATTATATGAAAAATATGCATACACAGAGTCCAGGAGAATGAAACAGCAGGTGTATTGGCAGCTGCCGAAATGCAGCAACAAAAACGGCAAGTGTATTGGCAGTTGCGGAAATGCAGCTACTAAAACAGCAGGTCTGTCGACGGTTGCAGGTGTGTGGATTATTGTTGGTATTTTCAGACCGATTCCATGGAAATATACCAGAAACCAGTGGTATGTCAAACCTAGAAGGTAATCCGAGAGACTGTGACCGTCAGATTAAACAAGTAACAGGTGTCGTGCCTAGATAAGAAGTGTTGACGAAAAAAAATTGATCTCTTTCATAACAGAAGGCCTATCGGCCTAAATATCTAGGACATGTGGCACTCCATTATAAATACACATGGTGTGTGGATTTGAGTTTTTCAGGTGGTCAAGTGGGCCGAAAATAGGTGAAATGTGGCACCACTTAGAGATTGACATGTGCCAATTGGTACAAGTGGTAGACAATTGGCATGCTCAAACAACAAGGTGATGCAGGAATGACATGAGGGAGAAAATATCAGAAAAGCCCCAAATCTGGAGAACTAAAGCTCATCACCAACCCGAGATTGACAACTTTACATGATGTAACCTATGAAATCATAAATGGAGAAATCATAGTAAAAATAAAGTAACCTATGTAACAATAAAGTCGGATTCATCCTGGGAGTGGTAATGGGAGAAATCATAGTGAACAACAGGAAACATGCAGAGTTTCTTACAATCAAATAGATGAAAAACACATACAAAAAACCTAGATAATAATCATGAACAAGCTTAATATTGAATTATGAACTGTAAAGGAACTTACAAAATGTGACATTACGAACTTGGTCAAGTGCACAAGAAAAAATATCCTGGACATGACCCTGGTTGACAAGTTGTATTGCTCATGATGCAAGAGGATTTGTACCTGCACTGCCAAGTCAATTAAAATCCATCATTATCTATACAATAAATACAAGTAATTGATGTAGTATTTTTATTCTAAGATGCATTCTTATGATAATGTTAGAACATATGTTGAAAATGTCAAAACATACCTGAATAAGCTCCTCTTCGTTTCAAGAACAATTTATTGGAGTCGCATGAACTTGGAACAAGCCTCCCACGATCTGAAAGAGTAGCAACTAAGTCAATAGTGACTTTTTTGTTGCTATGTTGGATCGAGGGAGGTTTACTCCAAGATTAAATCGCTCCAATAAATTATTCTCTACTAAACAGGGCCAACCACGTGAAGGTGGAAGCTCTTATGGCCCCTCCCCCCCCTCACATCACTCTCAATTCCCCAATACCCAATCTATATTTCATTTTTTACTTTCATGAGCATAAAAAAAAATATTCAATAACTAATAAAAAACAATTCAACAAAAAGTACGCAAGGAAACATTGAAATTAATGCTTGACATAAAAATAGTATGATAAATGAGTTTTTTATATAATGCAAAAAACGTTCCAAGTATGGTAACATTTGTCTTATAATAATACAATATTTTACATTATCAAATTTTATTTTTCTTCTTCCTATTTCTAAAGCTTCTAATTACATCATCAATATCATCGTGCTCTGCTCCTGTTTCGTGCCTTTTGACCCGCATTGCTGACCTAGTTGCGTAGTCACGATGTCTGGTCTCATCCAGTGACGGGGCATCGCCTACAAAAACAGATAATATTAAATTTTAATTGTCAGTTTCTAAATATCATTGAACTAGTTCGGTAATATTAATAAAAAAAATTGCAATGAGATTATTTACCTGGTGCACCAGTTGTCGTCGTTGGGACTGTTGCCCTATCTTCCTCTCTGGTGGTAAGATCCTCAAGGGAAACATTCTCTGTCATTTAAACAAAAAACGTTATAAGGACAACCATCAAGGTATAATTAGAAAAAAATTATAAGTGGAAATTAATTACCGTCACGGCCCTCACTGATAGCAGCATTGTCGGCCTGGTCCCCACTACAATGATCAGGTTGCACATGAGGATCATCTACATCTGGCTCTAAAACTGGGTTATTTGCCTCGTCGGTAGTGCTGCTCCCCTGATTTAAACAAAGTTGTTAGACATTAAATTTATGGACAAAAACAAACATATTGAAAGGTTAATGCTTTACCTTATCAGGCATTCTGGATCTTGGGACCTGCCCCAAGCTTCTGCGACGTTCAACTACAGCTTGATAGCCGAAATGGAAAGCGATATTTTTATCTTCCTCTGTAGTTTCTATTCCGAAGTCATCACCCTACATTACATATGATTGTGTATTTTTAATCATATTTTATAGGATTACAAAAACGTTGGAAGGCGATACAATTAATTATAAGATGGTTAGCTACTTAATTACAATTCTTGCAGCTAATTTCAAGTAGCCGCCCTGGCCTAGCTTGTGATGGCCTTTTTTTTCAATCCTAGCTTTGGTTGCCTTCGAGGTGTCAGGCAACCTAGCATCAAAAGATTGAAGTCAGATATGACATAGCACACTTTTATTTTATACATAGAGAAAATTAAAGCTATTGAATTAAAGTGCGAGATTTTGCTATATCAATTCTCAAATTGTTTACAACACTATTGTTAAGAACTAATAAGAAGTGATGTTGAGGGGTTTTTGGGTATAAGAAACAATACCATTTAAAAAATAGGGTTCTCAGTCCTTGGCATTCCTTCACCTAGGCCTAGGGGCACACAAGAATAATTTCACACAAAACCATGCAAACTTAAAAGTAACTTAACAGATCCATAAAGTAATAATAATCATAATTCATAATTTCCTATTGTACGATATAATGAAAATTATTCAAACATGAAGCAATGAAGACATGCAATGTGTGAATTTCAAGATTGATGAACCAATACAAGAAGTTAGAAACTACAAATTTGATTCAATACTTTGTGTCCTAACTCCAGGAAGGAATCTAGTTTGTAGTACAGAACATGCATCGTGTATTATCAATTCTTAATTGACAACAACTAAAGGTCATCTACCTCATCAATTCCTTCCCATTTTGTTTTTTTATGTTATGTTCCTTATAAAAGTGTCAAATTTCTCTCAAAGTAAGCAACCAATGAATAAAATAAAAAATAGTTGAGATATGATTGAGAAATGGTCATTTATTTCTTGAAAGGATATTCACAATTTCTTTGGTTGTTTTTCATCTCAAGAAACAAGAAATGACCTAAGAAACTATCGTGATGTAATATAAGAAACAACACGGTGCAATGGCCATTTTCAAAGCCAAATGATGTCCATTGAGGACATGTCCTTTATTTGGTTCCTGTTTCATAGGAGTTTCGGGTAGAAATGGAGCTTTGTTGTACCATTTCCAGTAGTAAAAAGGGAAAACCTTCTTTTTCCATGGGAAATAATTTACCTTTCCGTTTTCAAGATAATCTAAATCACAAAAAATATGAACTATACTGCACACATTCTTGGATAATGTGAAAGTGGAAAAGGAATACCCTACACAAGTGATGCACACATGTACATTTGAACACTAATAGATTCTTGTAGTTGAAATGCAATGCTTGTTTTCATTTAAATGTAGGGTTTTTAAAGCAGGGAGAAATAATGGCTGCCAATTTAATAAGCGTTTCTTTGGGAAAAATTTAAATCTTGTATTGGGTGATGAAGATAATAGAGGGTATTGAATCTTGATTCTTGACATTGTGTTTAATTTTAATAACTCAAATGATTATAAATATCAATGGATGAGTTCTTTTTTTCAAGTATGTCACTCAAAAATCTTATGTCAAAGCATTGTATGATGGCTAGCATTTTCTTGTTTCCCTTTCTTCAGTTCAATGTAAAAATTATATTAATATATTGGAGCATGAATGATAACTACAATTGTTTGCTCTGCAGTATATCTAGCCCCAAGATTATGAAATTTTTTCTCAAGTGGAGCTATTGGTTATTGATGAAGCAGCTGCAATTCCATTGCCTGTTGTAAAGGCTCTGCTCGGGCCATATTTATTATTTCTGTGCTCTACTGTAAATGGGTAATAATTATAAATGAGCCAACCACAATCACAAATTTTGTAACCATTCGGTTTCCATGGATAGTGATGATGATATTAACCCTATATATCAGTGACCTATATGTATATGAGAATGATCTCAGCACTGAACTTGATATGGTTGTATGGATGTGACCTTTGGTATGTCATCAGAAAATCCCCAAATATCAGAAAATCCTCAAATTTGGAGAACTAAAGCTCATCACTTTCAATCTGGAGTACTACCCTTGTGATAAATTTGATGACTTTCGATCTCCCATTCTCTACGACTTTTCACTTCACCTTCAATATAGATCAGACCAAGGGCAATTCGTTACTGGGTGTTGAGATGGATGAGTTTTTCGAACTAAAATCCATAGCTTAAACTTCATGAAACTGGTGGAGTCAAATTCATGCAAGCACAAACACATTTTACACATCCTCTTTGAAACTCATTCGAAAGAACATTGGAAGACATCTAGAGAGAACCCTATAGCCTAACACAATCCAAAGGAATTGACCAAAAAACCAAAAATAGAGTCAACCCTACTATAGGAGGAAGGGCCTGCAGTAAGAACTTACCATTTTGCAAGAGCTAAGGGCGAATTCTGAGGGTGAATGTTGTTCTGCAAGAGCTGAGGGCGAATGATGTTCTGCAAGAGCTGAGGGCGAATGCTGTTCAGTAAGAGTTGAGGGCAAATTCTGTTTTGCAAGAGCTGAGGGCAAATGCTGTTCTGCAAGAGCTGAGGACGAATGCTGTTCTATAAGAGCTGAGGGCGAACGCTGAGGGTGAATGCAGGGAAAATTATGTTCTGCAAGAGTTGAGGGCGAATGCTGTTCTGCAAGAGCTGAGGGCGAATGATGAGGGAGAATTCTATTCTGCAAGAGCTGAGGGCGAATGCTATTATGCAAGAGCTGAGGGCGAATGCTGTTCTGCAAGAGCTGAGGGCGAATGCTGAGGGCGAATGATGTTCTGCAAGAGCCGAGGGCGAATGCTAAGGGAAAATGCTGTTCTGCAAGAGCTGAGGGTGAATTTTCACGTGATATCAGACTTTAATGTAGTTTTTAATAAAATCATTTTTATGTAGCGCACATATAAGTGTCGTTATACCGATAGCGGCCAAAGCGTCGCTATTGCGACGGATGCGTTAATGTAGTTTTTAATAAAATCATTTTTATGTAGCACACATATAAGTGTCGTTATACCGACGACGACCAAAGAATTACTATTGCGATGGATGCCTCCAAACGTTGCAATTGCGACACTTAGACATTGTGTTGCACTTGCGACGTTTGGAGGCAGCCGTCGCAATAGCGACGCTTTGGGGCATAGTGTCGCAATTGCGACGTCTTCCTCCAAATTTCGCAATTGCGACACTTTTTCTAAGTGTCGGTATTGCGACATTTTTCTCTAAAAAATGGTATAGCGATGGTTTTGGGTGGGATTGAAAAATTTTGGGGGAATTTCTGACATTTGGTCAAAAGCGTCGGAACCAAGTGTCGGAATTTCCCCCAAATGTACTAGTGTGAGTGTGATAGACTCAGTTAGCTCATGAAATTTGAGTTGAGGGTGGTTGGTGAGGCATGTAGAGTGATTCTATTTGTTTCAGAGTCTGATTTTTAGTTAGTGTATTAGTTTAATGCATGAGAAATTGGTTAACTCGATTAAATGAGTTAAAGCCAGTCTAACTAGTTGTAACTGATTGTTATATTAGTGAGAGGTCAAGTGAATTAAATTATATTTTATTCACATGCGATGATATGTCAAGTGACTGATGATTTACTATTAATAGCTGCATGCATGTCAGTTTTGATGACGACCCAGTTGAGACAGAGATTAAAGGGAAGTTGACTATCAGTTGTACTATTAGTGAATTTCTCTGGTGCAATTATAATGTCACATGAAGGCTCATGATGGATTGGTTAGTCAAAGAAGGATAATTATCATATTTAATAGGTATTAATTTCCTAGGGATTGCGTGAACAAGTTTTGGCTAAGTAGGCGCTGAGAATTGGCTAAGGGTTGGTCAATTTTGCCTAAGAATTGCTAGACAATTTTGAGTAGGATCAGAGTGAGATAGTCAGGATAGTGCATGATTTTCTCGGTCTGAGAAAGCATTGTATTGTTTCAGATTCTTTTACTATGTTCAATATATGATAGAGGGGTTTTGAGCAAGTGATTTCCCCAAGAACATCTTCTGTTGTGTGATTGATAATTTCCTTTCTCTTACCTGCATGTGATCAAGCGATCGTGTTTTATATTCCGCAAATATAGTAGAAGGATTCAATATCTTGCTTTAGTACATTTCATGATTGGATTGAATCCATTGATATAGAGTTTCTATATAATTTCCACTTGGTATTGGAGAGCCAAAAATCACTATAGTGGAGAATAAATTGAGTTTGTGTTGAAAAATATTCAAGCTTGCAAATACTTTCGTTGGTGCGATAAGCGGATCAAGATGGATTCCAGTGGATTAAGATTGAAATATGCACTCAAGGGAAATTATAATTATATCGCATGGAAAGAGAAAATGGAGGCAGTTCTGGAGGACAATGGGTTTAACTAATTTATTGATAATGATATTCCCAAGCTAGCAACATCATACACCGCTCTTCTTGATGCTTGGAAAAAGAAGGTAGCAAGGGCGAGGAGGATCTAATTATAGGGAGTTCGAGATCACATCGTCTCAAGTCTCCATGGAAAGGAAACTCCACATGCAATGTGGAAGGCCTTGATAGATCTTTTTCAAAATAGCATTGACTAAAGGAAGTTCGGCTGAAGGACAAACTTAGGAAAATCAATAAGGAGGAGGACGAGACGATACCAACATACTTGGTGAAGTTCACTCAATGTCGAGATGAGCTTGGAAGTGTTGGTCTGACCATAAAATATGATGACTTGGTGAGCCTATCACTTCTAGGCCTTCCCAAGAGCTTCCATAGTTTCCAGGACTTGGTTAATGGGAGGGAAAAGTTACCATATTGGGAGAAAATTTGGTCAGATTTGGTATAAGAAGAATTCATGCGAAATACCAGGGATGGTTCGTCATCCAAGACTAATGACGAGGAAGATTGTGCCTTGGAAAGTAAGGCAAAGAAGGCCAAGGGAAATAAGTCCCAAGGCAAAGCGGGCAAGAAATACTTGTCCAAGATCAAATGCTTTCACTGTCACGAGCATGGGCACTATGCTACAAATTTTCCACAGAAGAAAATAAAGAAGGAGCCTGAAGTTGCAATAAGTGAAGCACTAGATTCATAGTTAGAGCTTGATTTTACTCTCATTGAATGCATGGCCAACACTGTAATGCGATGCATGTGGTATTTAGATAGCGGTGCCTTGTTCCATATGACAGGGATTAGAGATCTCTTCAGTGAATTGGAGGAGAAGGACCTCCAGCATAGCATACAATTTGGAGATGACGAGAGGTATAGCGCTACCGACATAGGTACAATTACCTTTCAGAGGGAGAATGGCTCCCATCTTAGACTAGCATATGTTTTTCATGTTCCAAGCCTAAAGAATAATCTTGTAGCCGTAGCAGTATTAGAAAACTGTGGTTATGAAGTGATGTTTATAAAAGGAAAAGTTTTCCTTAAACACATAGCCACGAGACAGGAGAAGCCAATCAGTGCAAGATTCAAGAACCTATATGCACTCGAGGTTGAGGATGCATGCAAGGCTTTGAGGAGAAAATAAATGTTTAATGACTTGGTGGTTGAGAGGGAGAAATTATCTCTCAACATGTAGCCTCATAAGTAGTCTCAGAAGGTTGTGGAGCAGCCAAAATTAGAGAAGTAGAGAGGAGACTGAGTGGAAGAGTCCACTCAATAAGAGACCTATAGGAGGGGGAAATTTCGAGCCAGAAGGGCAGAGGGAGTACATGCAACTATACCTCTAGGTGAGAGGTGGGGCAATGTGTAAAATTAATCCCAAGAAGAAATTTGGGCAGGATTCATTGAGATGGTGTGTCTCATGGATCGAACCTGGCTACGAGGATCCCACAATACAATCGTAGCAGGAAGGATCAGTTAGATCGATGCAGTCAGATGTCAATAATATAGAAATCCGAGTGACAGGTGTCGGATGCAGATGTCAGTAGCGCAGAGAGCCCAGTAGACATGTGCGGTAGGATCTAGCAGTCAGAAGAATCTGATGACAGATGCATTATACTGACTCAGTTTTTTCAAGGCTATTTAGTTTCAGAAGTGTTGCATCCAGAACATTCCAAATGTATCAGATCAAGAAAAAATGATTCCTTTCGTGTTGAGAGGGAGTGTTGAAATTTTCAACAAGAAACAGTGAAATTAATTTATCCCTATAAATAAATTGTAATCTTATCTCATAATCACTTGTAATAGTTAACTGAGTGTGATAGACTTATTTAGCTCATGAAATTCAAGTTGAGGGTGGTTGGTGAGGCATGTAGAGTGATTCTATTTGTTTTAGAGTCCGATTTGTAGCTAGTGTATTAGTTTAATGCATGAGAAATAAATTAACACAATTAAATGAGTTAAAGTCAGTCTAACTAGTTGTAACTGATTGTTGTACTATTGATAGGTCAAGTGAATTAAATCAAATTTAATTCACATGAAATGATATATTAAGTGACCGATGATTTAATATTAATAGTTGCATGCATGTCAGTTCCGATGACGACCCAGTTGAGTTAGAGGTTAAAGGGAAGTTAACTATCACTTGTATTATTAGTGAATTGCCTGGGCGCAATTATAAAGTCACAGGAAGGCTCACGATGGATTGCGTATTCAAGGAAGGCTAATTATCCTATTTAATAGGGATTAATTTCCTAGGGATTGTGTGAACAAGGGTGGGCTAAGTGTTGGTCAAATTTTCCTAAGAATTGCTAGACAATTTTGAGTAGGATCAAAGTGAGACAGTCAGGATAGTGTAGGATTTTTTCGGTGTGAGAAAAAATTGTATTGTTTCATGATTCTTTGACTATGTAAAATATATAATAGAGGGGTTTTGAGCAAGTGCTTTCCCCAAGAACATCTTGTGTTGTGTGATTGGTAATTTCCTTTCTCTTAATTGCATGTGATTGAGCGATCGTGTTTTATATTTTGCAAATATAGTAGAAGGATTCAATATCTTGCTTTAGTACATTGCATGATTGGATTGAATCCATTGATATAGGGTTTCGATATAATTTCTAGGTCAAGGAATTCCAATTGAATAGTTGACTTTATTTTTATTCGCTAACCACCCTGATAAGTCCAAGTAGGAATCCAACATCCACTACAAGGAAAAGACCCTCTAGCCGAGGTTATAACGAAGGTTTTTAGTGTTATAAAATTGACCAAAATTGTCAAAAAAACATTTGCTACAATATCCATTTGCGGTCACGGAGGTTTTTGTGGAGCTGCTACTGGAATTTCAACACAACTAAAAAAACTAGGCGGCCAGAGGTTATTGCAGATGTTCCTCATCGGTGCGCTACTCAGGTGTAAATGCACTGGTGTGTTTTAGAGTGAACACACCAGTATTGCAAACCTACCAAGCACCGAGACGGGAAAAAAATATAGGATGTCCCATGGAATTTAGAACCATCCTGGTGCGTGTCATCCATAAAGTTTACCCGGGGTGGTTGAAGGTTCATGCACCAGGCCGTTAAGGTCTAAGATTGCACCGGGTGCACTCTAGCTGATACAACACACCAAGCCGTTATAATTAGTATTGGGATTTGTGCGGTGCCCATAGGTCGAATCAATGCACCTATGCAGAGTATTATACAAACATACTGATGCACACTATCACACAAACACACCGATCATTCTAATTGGTCTTGGTATTTGTGCGGTGCCCATAGGTCCTAGAAACGCACCGGTGCGTAGTATCGCACAAACACATCGAGAATTATAAATGGTATTGGTATTGGTATTTGTGTGGTGCCCATAGGTCGTAGAAATGCACTGGTGCACAATATCTCACAAACACACCGAGAATTATAATTGGTATTGGTATTTGTGTGGTGCCCATAGGTCATAGAAACATCGACCTGTAACAATGCAATTATTGTGAATTTTTAAAAATTCATTATTCATCAAAAGTTGACACATATCTTATAATAGTATTCATATCAATTAATTTTTTATTAGTGCATTTGAATGTGATGTTTGGATTAATTTTTTTTATATCATATCATCAAATTTCACATCTCTTCATTATAATATTTAATCATCCATATATTTAATCAGTGGTGTTACATTTCACAGCGACAATGGAGAACACAATAGAATAAATTAAATTTATATATATATATATATATATATATATATATATATATATATATATATATATATATATATATATATATATATGTGAATAAGACTCTATTTGTCATACAAAATGGGGAAATTATTGGTATCATTTGTCTTTCAATTGGGACATTATGTCCATTATATTAAACAAAATATCTTATTTCATAGACAAATATTTCAAAAAATACAACACCTTGCTTTGATATCCAAAACATAATGATCATCATTCTTCACTTGAATTGTTGTCACTGCTCGAGCTACTTCCATGATTTGGGTTATTTTGAGGAATGTTTTGTTCACGGGGTTGATTTTTTTCTTATTCTTCACCTTCCATCTACAAACTTAAAAATAAATTGTAATGAGTGTATATACATTGGTGAGAATAATGAAAATTGCAATAATAAATAATACACATCAATGTAAATCGAAAAGAAATGACATACCATAACAAAAATTGACTCATGAACTATACACATTCTTTCAAAACCAAATCTCATGCCATTTTTCAACACTTCATTTTTTGGTGCAGTTCCATTCTTTGTTTCCTACAAGTTTTATACCCCATAACAAATCATATATTTAATATAAAATATTTTTGTGTTCTATTAATTATACACGGAGCTAAGTAAAACAAGATCGATAGATGCTTACAAATTCCACAATCAATTTCTGATATGCCAACATATACTCTCAATCCATATTTAACCCAATGTCAATCAATTCGTATGATGGTTCTTCTTTGTATTTTAGCACCTGTTTGGAGACATTCAATGATGATTGTTGTAAAACAACTTAAAATATACAAAAATGAAATCTAGTTAAGTTGTTATAAAGAAGTAACAGTTACTCACAAACTTAGATATCAACCCTTTTCTTCCTTGTCGTCCTGTTTTATGTGTTGAATGGGTTCCATTTTATTTTCTTTTTTGTAAGAAAATACTTGAAAATTAATATTTAATGCTAAATTGTTTATTTATTGTTCCTAATCGTAAAATTCAATGATTACATATTACATTTGAAGCACGTTGTCATTGAGAGGGCTCCTCGTGCGATGCAATTATGTCCATTTCTTTGACCATCTCCTTGTAAACCTTTTTGGACATTCCTACTGGCATATTTCTGATATCAGCTCGTTCATCCTTTGAGATTTTCATAGTCTTCCTGAAAATTTAACATGACAATAAACTATTTAATTTTTATATTGACATATGAAAAGTAAATATAACAAAAGTGATATTTATAAATGATTGCTTTCTAGTAATATATATATATATATATATATATATATATATATCTATTCTAGAAAAACATTTAAAGGAATATTACCTTTTTTTTCCTTCTTTTTTGTTGTTGTACGTTTTTGCTATTAAAAGTCTCACATGTCCCGTTGACCAATTCTTTGGAAACTCATCTTGTAGTTTAGATAAAATTTGGTTCTTGGAATCATTAGATTCATTTTTTTATTATAAGTGGAAATAACGTCTATACATTCGTTCCACTATATCCCTCAAAGTTTTGTAAAAATTTTCCCCCTTTCGTTAACCTCCAACACCACTCTAGATGAGCTAAGGAGTAATTGATTTTCATTTGCATGTTCTATTTTTTTTCTTTTCTTAGAACAACATTCCTTTTCCGAGTCGTTGGTCCCTGTAGAAAATTAAACATATGTGAACTAATAGATTGTTTGAAACATATTATCTAATAATTTTAAGTATATTATTAATGAAAATTAAAAAAAGAAACTCATATTTGATCGATAGTATTTTTTCATTCACCTGATTTATCCTTTAGCAATTTTTCCATCAAGATTTTACGCTCTTTTGGTCCTGGATGAGAAATAATCTTATCTAGCTTCACCATTTTGTGGCTTTGCATGATACACAGTAAAAAATAAATATTTGTTAAACTTACATATAGTTCAAAAATTATAATTTTTGTAAAGAATTTACAAAGAACTTGTCTTTTTTGCTTTTCGTGATGTGCTATTAGTATTTTTGTTACTTGATCTCTTGTTAGCCATTTATTTATCAATATGAAACCTGTACCGTACCATTCATTAATATATTTTATAAATAAATCATAAACTTTTCAGGTTAAAAAAAATATCAAGATACTGGTGTGCCTTTAATTAGGTACGCACCGACGTCGATGTAGACTGTTCTTATAAACACACCACCAAAAAATTAGAAACACCATGTTGTGCTCTATATTAACAAGGAGCACTGGTGCGTTATATGTTAACTATCACATCGATTAGCATAGAAAAATTAATAAAAATCCTCTATTGTTAGTTTTTGTAGCATATGATGTCGTGGAGGAGGCGGTGCGAAATTTTCTTATAAACACACCGCGCAAATAGGGGACCACCTTACAGTGTTCTTTGTCAACAAGGAGACTCGGTGTGTTATATTTTAAATGCTGCACCGATTAACACAGACATAAAATAAAAAAATGTTTTTGTCAAATAGTAGGTGCGTGGTGTGCTATAATGAAATAACACACCGATGCCCTATTTTACATATGGCGCACAAATTAATATATATATGTGTGTGTGTGTGTGTGTGTTTATAAAGTTTTTTTATGAAATAGTACACGCACGGTGCCCTGTGATAGAACAACGCACAAGTCTGCTCGTTTACATAGGGTGCACTGATTAAGAAATTTTCATTTTTTTAAAATTTACGCAAGGGCCGAAATAGATTGGGATCTGACTATGCAAGTCCTCTCATGGGATAGATGTCATAGGCCTATATATATAGCAATACAAACCCTATAAATAAAATGAAAAGCCCTAATTCTGAAATCACCAAAACAGGAAGAAGCAAGGGCATAAACAAAAATAATCAATGGTTTAGGGTAAATTTAAATAATTTGTCTTTTTTTTTTGCTAAAAATGAACAGTAAATTTAAATTTTCTACTTATTGCGTAAAAAACACTGCAGAAAATGTAAAAATAAAATAAAATTTAATTACCAGATTGTTTGAAATCATATGCTACAAGGTTTGTATCACCAGAGATTTGGAATTCTGATTGTCCTTGTTGATCATAATTCATTTCCTATAAAATTTCACAGGCAATCTGGCCCAGAGCTCTCAAATTCCCCCTTTTCAGCCTTGGAAAACCATTCTCACGCCCATTGTTACCATTTCCCGCCTCCAAAACACCTCATAAAAGGCTAAGAATCCATATTTGAAATATTTAAAGCGTAGCTCCTTCGACCCTAGCCCTTTTGTCTTTTCCTCCATGTAACCCGGACGCTAGACCAGGCGCTAGTCCGACGGGCACTTATCCAATATATATCGGGCGCATCCTGAGCCGTCGATATGTGCAGATCGAATGGCGTTTGCTCATCTCTGCCGCGCCCATAGCCCACCTATTCACCGTCCCATCAAATCATAAATCTACGGTTCGCAGCCTACCGGTCCTGGTGGTCCCTGCACCCAAAACACTGTTCAAAACCGGGTGGTATATATCGCACCGCCTTTCGGCGGTAGGCAGTAATTATCCTTGGGCCAGCGATTCCATACAATGCTCACCACGTGTCCTCGTGTATGGCCCGAATACCGCCCTCCATCACGCGTTATTGTTCGGACAAAGACGCGCAGCGATATTCATCATAGCCGTCCGATCTGAGAGCCTTCATCCGACGGTCACCGTGCTCCAGAGCTGAACGAGACTTAATCCGAGCCCATCGCGCCCCTGGCCCACCATCTCATTGCCCTCCGATGCATTTTTAACCATCGATCTTTCCTGGAGATCGAACAGTCCAGATCATCTGCATACTCTGCCATTGATTCCGTCTGTCCACGTCATCATTCCACGTGTTTTCTGTCGTACGTTCGTCCACCCCTCGTAATATATGCATTCAAAGGTCATATCCGAAGGTTTTTCACGATATTTTTGCTGTGCAAGCATTCATCAGCTCACCCATCATCATTACGCTACATTTTTCCGCCACCCTACGTTGTTTCACCACATCATAGTTTACACGACCGTTTCCATTAACCTCGCCATTATCCCCACTGTGTTCACCTTCCCGTGCATGGTTTCCTTTAACAAGTTTGCGGGTTTTGCAGGTGTGCAGCGACGGAGAACTATTGTGACTCACAGTCTTAATTGTTGTGATAGAACACACATCAAAGGACCAATTTCAGAGCAGAATTATGAAGAAAGTCTTCGGAAGCCAAATCGACAAGACTTCAAATTAAAGGAGCAGGGTTTAAATTGGTCAAACCCTACAGGGACATTCAAGGCACCGATTTCAAAGATGGAGATATCAATGGGGTAGATAAATAATATCAGTGATCGGTAGAGAATTAAAGATAGGTAGTTGAAGATTTTGGGGGCCTTGTTCTAGCCTTTTGAAGTAGAGTACCAAATTGAAGATCCTGCACATCATTCAAAAGATTTATACACAGAAAACAACACCCTCAAGGTTTTATTTCAACAGAGTTTTCTTTCTAGGAAAGGATGGATTTTTATGTGATTTTACTGCTTTACCGTGTCCCTGGAGAGATTTCTACCCAGTGCATTTATTTCAGTTAGCAAGCCACAGAGTACAAACAGCACAGCATAGTCATTCAGAAGTATGGGCTTGAATGTTTTTGCCATTTTTGCTTTAATTATGCGAATTAAATGTTCATCACCTACCTCTTTCATCATGTTTTTGGTTTCTCCTATAAAAACCAGGAAGAAAGGCATTGTAGAGGTTCCAGATTTTTATCAGAAAATCATGCAGTGAAAGGCTTTTTGCATACATTCTGTAATATTCTTGTATGAAGGCTCAGAGCCCATAGGGTCTCAGTGAGGAGGAGTTCCATCTATTAAAGAGGATTCTGGTCTTTGGTATTTCACATTCTGTAACTTTCTTTATTGTGTTATATTAATAGAACATTTCATTTCATCCATCCTTCTTGTATCATGTTTTGGAATGCGAGTGGCTCACTGATTTTTGGTATGGATTCATCCTAGTCGATTCCCATGCTTGGATCAGTCAAGCGCTTTAAATATGGCTCATGCATGATATTCTGTTCCATTATTCAGCTAACCCTACTTCTGCTATATTAGTTGCTTTGGGAGGGTGCTTTTAAAATGCTATTATCATGTATGGATTCTTAGATTGGTAAGCCCATGCATGGTGGTATTGTATATCTGGGTATCAACTCAATGTTAGCTAGTATTTTCTCAATATTTCTTTCACTACATACACCTTCTGATAATTTATGTCTTTGAAGTATTTCTGAATCGGCCCACTTTGCAGTAAACTGTCTCTGAATTGTCTGTCGCTTTTGTATTAGAGTTCTTCATTTTGCCTCTGCAGTATTTCTTTTCCTGCGTTAGTTTCTGAGAGTTTGGTCCCATTCTATTTCATTTCCTTGTTTATAGGAGATAGCATGTGAGCTGAAGCTGACAACTTCATACATTATATCATATGCTCCTTGCTATGCTAAGATGTCCTAGGCACTGGTCTATCACGACTCTAGGCTGTCTCTAGGAGCTACAACATCTTTCTGGCGCCGTTTCCGGGGACGAATTTGAGAAAATCATAATCCCTGGGCCTCGACAAAATCATATTCACTCTCTAAGTAGGTAAGCACAGGGATTTTAGAGTTGTAAATCCCTCACCTTGGCGACTCCACATTTGTTATTTGATAAATCTATTTGCAGTCCTGGCTCCTCGTAAGCCACACCTGAGGTCAAATACGTCTAAGCCAAAGACACCTTCAGTGTCTGACCCTGACCAGATTTTACATAGAAGAAATTGGAGGGAAAGGAGATTAGCTCATTCCGAAATTCTTGAGGTACCTATAGAAGACTTTCCATCCTCTTCTTCTCAAGAAACTCAAGTGCCAGCTCCCGATTCCACTGTGGGAGATACTGATTATTATTACTCAGACAGTCCACCCCGAGAGGGTATCAGAAGTAAAAACAGTCTTCATCCTACTCCTGAGGTTGAAGAGGTCAAGGAATTAACCGAAGTATCTGCTGTTAATAGACCTTCGTTCCCCTCAACACCTCAAGCTGCAGTTGAGTATATTCCTATTATTATTCATACTCCACTCCCTCCTCCTCTTCCTCCTCTTACTCATCAAACTATTGCACTACCTCCACCTCCTCCGATGGCCAATGTTCCGGATTTCTTGATGAATAAATATTCTCTCCTGGCATTACCCCAAGTGTTGAATGATATGCCCCAGGATTATCTAAAGGTCTTGCCCAGATTCAATGGAGAAAATGAAATCAATGCTCAAAAACATCTTGAAACTTTCTGCTCCTTTGTAGAGAACTTTAATGTCGAACATTTAGATGTGGTCTTAAGACTGTTTGTGCAATCTCTAGATGGTGAAGCTTGAAATGTTTTAAGACATTGGCTGGCCGTTGTATTACCACTTGGGATAATATGGAAGACACTTTTCTCAGGAAATGGGGAGAGAAGAAATACCATGGAAATTCTCTCATTGAGTTCAATACACTAAAGAAGAGACACAATGAAGGAGTGTCCGAATTTATCAAGAAATTTAATAAATTATATCTGAGTCTTCCTGCTGATATGAAACCCCATCAAACCGCTGCTAAAGTTGTTTTTGTTGCAGCCTTTGATTCAGAATTTGGTTTCTCTCTTAGAGAAAGAAAGCCTGATACTCTGGATGATGCTCAGGCAGATGCACTAGAGTTGGAAGCAAACTTTGCCTCCACTGGTAAATTAAAAGGAAAATTTGAACAAGATACCAGAAGAAGGAGCAAAGAGGAGGTATCCACTTCTAGTCAGGACAGAGACTCAGACAAAATGGAATAAATGAGAAAATTAATTAAGAAAATGGTTAAGCTTGAATTGGAGGCCAAGAACACAGCCTTCAAAAATTTCCAGAATGCTCGAAACAAAGGTTACAATCCTCAGTACAGAAGACCACCCCTGCAAATATTGCCAAGGGAATCAAAATAACAAGATCAAGTACCACACCCATTGTACCTGGAAGGTCCAATAGATGACTCCACCGAGGACACCGCCTATAGGCTGGAGGATGCAAATCTTGCCTTCTCAAATAGTGATGGAGAAGAGTGCCCTTTGCTAGGGAATGATGAAGTTGGGTGTTCATTGCAAAGGGAAGAAAGGATCAGAGACGCATAGGAAGCAGAATTTGACCATTATTGTAAACAATTTGATGATTTCATGCAAGCACATTTCAATAGAAGATATGATCTCAGATATTCCAGGAAGAGGACCCATACCTAAGAGAAAGAAGAAGAGTTACCCCAGAAGGAAGCACTTGCTCAGGAGGAATCAACAATGCAAAAAGATACAGACAAAGGTAAGCAACCTCTAAACAAACCTTTGCAATCTAATGATCAAATTCCTTCTTCTTCAAAAGTAGTTACTTCCCCTAATGCCAAATCTGTGTCAAAAGAAGCCAAGCCCCTAGTCGAAAATAAAGAGTCAAAAGAGGTCGTGATAGAAAAGTCCCCTCCTGCTTTCAGTCTGCAAAAGGAACTTGAAAAGGTCAAAATCTCAGTCCCCTTGATTGAACTGTTGAAACATCTAGCATATCAATCTCAGGTCACCTCTTTCATACTTCCTCTAGAAGCACCAATCATCCCAGATAGTCTCAACCTCCAAGAAGAGAGACCCATGGTAGTTTTTGGCCCACACGTTGAGGAGACAGATCCCTCTACTCCTCCCTTCTATGTGTCTCTAGTAATACATGACCTACTATTACATAACTACATGTTACATTCTAGAGCTTCCCATAATCTTATGCCTCTGTCAGTCATGGAACAACTAGGTTTGCAAATCACACGTCCATATAAAGACCTCTACTCATTTGATTCCAAAAGAGTTAAATGCTTAGGGATGATCAAGGATTTGGTGGTCAATTTGGCCCAAATCCCAGCAGAAAGTGTGGTAATGGACATAGTGGTGGCCGACATTCCATCTCGCTTTGGTATGTTGCTGTCAAGGTCCTGGGGAACAAAAATTGGTGGATCAATTAAGATGGATTTAACATATGCCACTATCCCAGTTTTTGGTGGCCAAGAGAGGAGACTATACAGGGAGACTAGATTTGTTAAGATGGTGACTAAGGCTGAAAATTTTGTAAATTCACCAGTCTACAGTAAGGAAGGATATTTCTCATGCTTAATGCTGGAAGAAGATCAAGATTATGCTCATGAACCATCCTTCTGCCAGATCAAGAGTAAGCAGCCCTCAAAAAACATGGAAGCAGGAAAATGGACACTACATTTTGATGGAGCAAATTCAAGAGAAGGAAATGGGGATGGAGTGCTATTAATTTCTCCTTCAGGCAAATGGATCCCACTGTCTTTAAAACTATAATATGAAGCCACCAACAATGTAGCTGAATATGAAGCACTCCTGTTAGGGTTGCAGACAGCCAGGAATATGGGTATACAAAGCTTAAAAGTTCTGGGAGATTCAGAACTGGTGGTTAGGCAAGTCAAAAATCAGTGTCAGACCAAGCATCCTAGGCTGAGGGCTTATAGTAATGAAGTTTGGGACATGGTAGAGAATTTATTCTTGGCATTCAATATCCAGTTCATGCCCCGAGAATAGAATATGATGGCTGATTCCCTTGTTGTGGCTGCTAGTACATTCCGACCACCTCAGAACCCTCTTTTAAGATATGAAGTCGAGGTGTGTTATCGGCCTTCAATCCCATACAACATCAAACACTGGCAGGTATTTGAAGATGAAGAGCAGATGAAGAGATTCCAGGAAACAGTAGGAGAATTCTTCAATATGGAGATCGATGCTTATGAAGAAGAGGTTGAGTCTGAAAACACTTCAGAAAGAAATTGGGAGGAGAAAGTGGCAGGTAGAAAAGTGTTGCAGTTAAAGGGAAACATAATACCTAGAGGGTTGGTGCCTCTAGAAAGATTATTTGATAAGAACGATGTCTCATTGCAGCCAAGCAGAGTGGTAGAAGAAAATCAAGTAGAAGACCTGAATTTGGGTACAGAGGCTGACCCCAAAATTGTCAAATTGTCCAAGAAGATCCCTGGAGAATATAAAAGGCTATATCAGAAATTGTTTCAGTCTTATAAAGATGTGTTTGCATGGTCCTATCAGGATTTGAAAACTTTCGATGTCAGTATTATGAAACACAAAATTCCATTGAAGGCAGATGCAAAGCCCTATAAGCAGAAGCTCAGACAAATAAATCCCCTGCTTCTGCCTTCTATTGAGAAAGAAATTAAGAAGCTGCTGAAGGCCAAAATAATTGTACCATTGAGGTACTCTGAATGGGTGGCAAACCTTGTCCCTGTACGAAATAAGAATGGAGAAATAAGGCTGTGTGTGAATTTCAGAAATTTAAACAGGGCATCCTTAAAGGATAATTATCCACTACCCAAAATGGATTACATCCTGCAGAAGGTGGTTGGAGCTTCCAGAATGTCAATGATGGATGGATTCTCTGGTTATAACCAGCTGGCTGTATTTCCAGAGGATCAAAATAAGACTTCTTTCACCACACCATGGGGTACATTTATGTATGCCAGGATGCCTTTTGGATTGATTAACGCAGGAGCCACTTTTCAGAGGGCAATGGACATCACTTTTGTTATGGAGCAAGATAAATTCCTGGTGGTCTACCTTGATGATATCACTATATTTTCCAAAAATGATTTTGAGCACATTGAACACCTGCGGAGAACTTTTGAGAAATGCAGAAGGTATGGTCTCTCTCTGAATCCTCAAAAGTCTTTATTTGCATTAGAAGAGGGAAAGCTTTTGGGCCATATAGTGACTAAATATGGGGTGAAGATAGATCTTAAGAGGGTAGAGGTTATAAATGGTATTGCTTTTCCTAGGAATAAGAAAGAAGTACAAGTATTCCTAGGGCACATTAATTTCTTGAGAAGGTTTATCCCTAACTATGCTGAAATAGTTAGGCATATAACAGATATGCTGAAGAATAATAATGAGGTAAAATGGTCACGATAATCACGGGAGGCATTTACCAGGATAAAGAATTCTTTTGCAGAAGCCCCTGTGTTGGCTGGACCAGATTATGATAAACCTTTCATGATTTTTTCTTTTGCATCACCTCATACAATAGCGGGAGTTTTATTGCAGAAAAATGAGGAAGGGTACGAGTAGCCTATTGCCTTTTTCAGTCAGGTGCTCCGTGATGCAGAATTAAAGTACAGCATATTGGAAAAGAAAGCATATGCCCTAGTGAAATCCCTCAAAGCATTCCGTGTATATATCTTACAGTCTCATATCACTGCATTTGTGCCTACAGCTGCTGTAAAAGATATCCTTATTCAAGGGGATAGTGAAGGAAAAAGGGGAAGGTGGATTGCCAAAATACAGGAGTATGACTTAGACATCCACCCTACTAAGCTGATCAAAGGACAGGAGCTTGCCAAAATGTTATCTGAATCAAACAATCAAGCTCTGGGCATAAATTGGTCCATTATGGCAGGTGAGGAACCCGAAGAAAAAGAAGAACGACAGGGAATTGGGGTGCCTACTCCAAAAATACATGTAAAGTACCTCACCAGTCTGTGGTACAAAGAGATAGTAGAATATCTCCTTACACTCAGATGCCCTCCAAGTTTTGACAAAACTAAATACAGAGCGCTGAGATTGAAATCACAGAAGTACGTAGTCGCCAATGGCCGGCTATACTGGCGAGATCCCTCATGCATCTTACTTCTGTGTCTCACAGAGAATGAAGTAGAGGGCATTATTGCAGAATTTCATGAAGGGATCTGTGGAGGTCATTATAGCTGGAGGGCCACAACTCATAAAATTCTGAAAGCCTGCTTCTATTGGCCAAAGCTTTTTGGAGATGTTTTTGCCAGAGTGAGAGCATGTGATAAATGTTAGAAATTTGTTGAGAAACAGAAATCAGCACCATTTCCCCTGATTCCAGTGCACGTGGATGAACCATTCAAACAATGGGGTATTGATTTTATAGGTGAGATACATCCTCCGTCAAGTGGACAACATAAATGGATATTGGCAACCACGAATTATTTCACTAAATGGGTGGAAGCCATACCTACAAGAAATGCTACAGATATTGTGATCATAAAGTTCATGGAGGAAAACATCATATCTAGGTTTGGTTGTCCTGCTAGGATAGTGACTGATAATGCGCAGACCTTCAAGTCTGCAAAATTTATGAATTTCTGCCAGCAATATATATCATACTCAGTCACTCTACAGCTTACCATCCATAAGGAAATGGCTTGGAAGAGTCTTCAAATAAAACTCTGGTGAGGGCCTTGAAGAGGAATATCAATGAAAATCAAAAGAATTGGGATTCCCAATTGAAATTTTCTCTATGGGCTAATAGGATCACCAGCAAGAGAGCAATTGTAAAATCTCCCTATGAATTGGTATATGGACGAGCAACAGTTTTTCCTGTACAGCTTGCTTTACCAGTGGCCCGCTTCATGCAAGAGAGCCAGGAGGAACCTGATGACATGATCAGGAGAATCAATCAATTGGTGGAATTAGAAGAAACACGGGGCCAGGTGAATCAGAGGTTAATAAAATATCAAGAGAAAATGAAACACATTTTTGATCAGCATGCAAAAGACAGGAAGCTGCAGATTGGTGATTTTGTGCTCAGATGGGATATCCGGAGAGCTGAGAAAGGAAAACATAGTAAATTCGACCCCCTCTGGTTTGGTCCTTTCAAAATTGTGGAATAGGGGGGAAATAATACTTTCAGGTTGGAGAATTTACAGGGCGACTTGCTGGATGCCCCTGTAAATGGTCAATTCCTCAAGCCATACTTTCAGTTTTGATTCAGGCAGGGACAACCTGATGTACTATACCGTATTTTAGTTTTTGTTTTGTCTTTGTTTGAATAATGTTGATATAGTGATGAATTATAACGTGAAGATGGAGGTGCTAGAAGAGCAGATTCTGTATACAGGATGATCAAAAGGTCTGCGAGTTCTCGACACGCTCAGGAATGAACATGTTGTCCCCAGGTGGAGCCGATATTGATCATAATCCCTTCCCCATAAAATTTCACAGGAAATCTGGTTCAGAGCTCTCAAATTTCCCCCTTTCAGCTTTGGAAAATCATGCTTACGCCTATCATTACCATTTCCCATTTCCAAATCGCATCATAAAAGACTGGAAATTCATATTTAAAGATATTCGAGGCATAGCTCCTTCGGCCCTAGCCCCCTCCATCCCGTTCTCCATGTAACATGGGCACCAGACTGAGCGCTAAAACCAGAGGCACTTATCACGTATGTATATCGGGCACGCCCTCGGTCGTTGATCTGTACAGATCAAAAGGCATTTGCGATCCTCCATTCATCGCCCAAAACTGCATCTCAGCCGTCCGATCTAACTGTGAAAATCAATGGTTCGCGATGCGCCTAACCTGGTGGTCCCTGCGCCCAAAAAAATGTTGAAAACCTTGTGGTTTATATCGCACCGCTTTTCAGCGGCAGGCAGTATTCTTCAAAACGGAGCAATTCCACTCATTCCCCGCCGCGTGTCTCCGCATACGGCCTCGAAACCGCTCTCCATCGCACGTTATTGTTCGGACAAAGACGCGTAGCGATATTCATCACAGCCGTCCGATCTGAGAGCCTTCATCTGACGGTCACCGCACTCCAGAGCTGCACGAGACTTAATCCGAGCCCATCGCGCCCTTGGCCCACCATCTAATTGCCCTCCGATGCGTTTGTAACCGTCGATCTCGCCTGGAGATCGAACGGTCGAGATCATCTGCATACTCCGCCATTGATTCCATCTCTCCACGTCATCATTCCATGTGTTTTCTATCGTACATTCGTCCACCCCTCGTAATATATGCATTCAAAGGTCATATCCGAAGGTTTTTCACGAGATTTTTGCTGTGCAAGCATTCATCAGCTCACCCATCATTGTTACGCTGCATTTTTCTGCCACCCTATGTTGTTTCACCACATCACAGTTTACACGACCGTTTCCATTAACCTCGCCATTATCCCCACTGTGTTCACCTTCCCGTGCATGGTTTCCTTTAACAAGTTTGCGGGTTTTGCAGGTGTGCAGCGACGGAGAACTATTGTGACTCACAGTCTTAATTGTTGTGATAGAACACACATCAAAGGACCAATTTCAGAGCAGAATTATGAAGAAAGTCTTCGGAAGCCAAATCGACAAGACTTCAAATTAAAGGAGCAGGGTTTAAATTGGTCAAACCCTACAGGGACATTCAAGGCACCGATTTCAAAGATGGAGATATCAATGGGGTAGATAAATAATATCAGTGATCGGTAGAGAATTAAAGATAGGTAGTTGAAGATTTTGGGGGCCTTGTTCTAGCCTTTTGAAGTAGAGTACCAAATTGAAGATCCTGCACATCATTCAAAAGATTTATACACAGAAAACAACGCCCTCAAGGTTTTATTTCAACAGAGTTTTCTTTCCAGGAAAGGATGGATGTTTATGTGATTTTACTGCTTTGCCGTGTCCCTGGAGAGATTTCTACCCAGTGCATTTATTTAAATTAGCAGGCCACAGAGTACAAACATCACAGCATAGTCATTCAACAGTATGGGCTCAAATGTTTCCACCATTTTTGCTTTAATTATGCGAATGAAATGTTCATCACCTACCTCTTTCATTATGTTTTTCGTTTCTCCTATAAAAACCAGGAATAAAGGCATTGTAGAGGTTCCAGATTTTTATCAGAAAATCATGCAGTGAAGGCTTTTTGCATACATTCTGTAAGATTCTTGTATGAAGGCTCAGAGCCCATAAGGTCTCAGTGAGGAGGAGTTCCATCTGTTAAAGAGGATTCTGGTCTTTGGTATTTCACAGTCTACAACTTTCTTTATTGTGTTATATTAATAGAACATTTCATTTCATCCATCCTTCTTGTATCATGTTTTGGAATGCGAGTGGCTCACTGATTTTTGGTATGGATTCATCCTAGTCGATGCCCATGCTTGGATCAGTCAAGCACTTTAAATATGGCTCATGCATGATATTCTGTTCCATTATTCAGCTAACCCTACTTCTGCTATATTAGTTGCTTTGGGAGGGTGCTTTTAAAATGCTATTATCATGTATGGATTCTTAGATTGGTAAGCCCATGCATGGTGGTATTGTATATCTGGGTATCAGCTCAATGTTAGCTAGTATTTTCTCAATATTTCTTTCACTACATACACCTTCTGATAATTTATGTCTGTGAAGTATTTCTGAATCGGCTCGCTTTGCAGTAAACTGTCTCTGAATTGTCTGTCACTTTTGTATTAGAGTTCTACATTTTGCCTCTGCAGTATTTCTTTTCCTACATTAGTTTCTGAGAGTTTGGTCCCATTCTATTTCATTTCCTTGTTTATAGGAGATAGCATGTGAGCTGAAGCTGACAACTTCATACATTATATCATATGCTCCTTACTATGCTAAGATGTCCTAGGCACTGGTCTATCACAACTCTAGGCTGTCTCTAGGAGCTACAACACATCTGATGAATGTGCCAACCCATCTGCGCTGAGAGAGCAAGGATGGTCCTTATGGAAGAATACCGTGCGACAGGTGCAAAGGTTTCTTCATAATCAATTCCCTCAATATGTGAGAAGCCCCAGGCAACAAATCTTTCCTTATACTTCTCGACGCTTCCATCGACAGCTTGCTTTACCTTGTAAATCAATCTTGAACCTACCACTGATTTACCAACCGGCCTTGGAACAATCTCCCAAGCATTGTTTCTGACAACGAAGTCATACTCCTCCACCATGGCATCTACCCATGTGGGCTCCTGCACTGCTTCCTCAAAGGAAGATGGATCTGTCATGATACACTTTCTCATGAGAGCCATGTGTCCAGTGAATCGATTAGGTGACTGTCTCTTTCTGTGCTGTGATGTAGGGACTCCTACATTTTGTGCCGCATCAAGCTTCAGCCTCTCAGCTTCTGTGGTACGCCTTCTTCCTGTTCTGATGTTTGGCTCTGCGTGAGTGGACTCCTCCACTCCATGATCCTCCTCCTGTGGCTGATCCACATCTCGAGGCTCATATTTGGGAACAAGAAGTTCCTCCTCTGCATGCAAGTGTAGCTCCCTCTCAAGCGACAACTTCATGGATTTCTCCTCGTTGAATTTTATATCCTGTCGCACCACAGTCATCCAATTGTTTGGAAAATACAAACAATAATTATGGGGTGTTTTTGTGTACCCCACAAATATCCCAACTTCTACAGTTAGCTTCAGCTTCTTCCTAGTGTCCTTTGTCACATGAATGTAAACATATAAGCCAAAAATATTCAAATGAGAAATATCAGGCTTCTCACCAGTAAAATCTTCTTGAGGTGTACTCATGCCAAGTACTCTATGAGGATAACGGTTTTGCACATAAACCACAGTGTTGCATGCTTCTTCCCACAATTGCATTGGTAAGCCCTGGTCATGCAACATAGCTCATGCAGCACCCACGATTGTTTTTTTCTTCCTCTCCGCAACCCCATTTTGTTGTGGGTTATGAGGCACTATGAGTTCCCTTCGAATTCCTTCTTTTCTACAGAAGTATTTGAATTCGTTTGGGATATATTCACCACCAGTATCGTTCCGCAGAGCCTTCACTTGCTTCCACGACTGCTTCTCCACCAATGCTTTAAACTCAGAGAACTTTGAGAATGTTTCACTCTTCTTCTACATGAAAAAGATCCAGCATCTATGAGAATAGTCATCAACAAATATAACATAATACCTGTGTTTTGTTTTTGAAGCAAATGAGAAAGTTCCATACATGTCTGTGTGAATTCTCTCTAGGATCACCAAAGCACGGTTCTCCTTCTCATGAAAGGTGGTCTTCAAAAACTTACCCATAGTACATCCCTTGCACTGATTTGACTGCGCAAGAGTACCCTTGGGAAGTCCAATAAAAATATGCTGCAAAATCTTCAAGGTGCCATGGTGAAGATGGCCCAATCTTCTGTGCCATAATTCGCCCTCATCCTGGCTCACCACTTCCTCTGCTATGCCCATCATTGCAGTGAAACCATCTACCTCTAGATTTTAGAGATTCTTAACTCGAATCCCTATCCTCTTGGTTTGACCCATTGTTTTATGTCGCAGGAAAGCTTTCCCTTGCTGAAAACAACATCATAACCTCTGTCCTCCAACATCGCGACTGAGACCAAGTTCTTCTTCAGACCTGGAACATGCATAACATTTTTCAACAGAAATGGTTTACCTGACTCCTTCTAAAAGGTAATAGTTCCAATTCTGGTCACATTGTATCTACCATCATCTCCCATCTCTATATGCATTTACATATCTTTCTCCTCCAAGTCACTAAACAATTCCTTGTCTCCCGTCATGTGGAAGGAAGCACCACTATCAAGATACCACACCAATCCCATTGAGATTGAAACCAAGGCATGCGATCAAAGAGAAATCAAGTTCAAATTGCGAGGTTAAGGCCTCACCCACTGTAGCTCCAGCAGCCTTCTTGTTCTTATTTTCCTGTGGGTAGTTAGTGGAGAGATGCCCATGTTCGTGACAGTGAAAACAATTCACTTTGGACAAATCCATCTTCTTGCCTTTAGCCTCGAATTTTGGATGGGATTTCTTCCCCTTCCCTTTCCTTGATTTGGTAGCCAAAGCACAATTCTCTTCATCATCATTCTTCGATGAAGAGCCATCCCTGGTACTTCGCCTTATCTCCTCCTACACTAGATCCAACCAAGTTCGCTCCCAATCCGACAGTTTCTCCCTTCCATTGACAGAGTCCTGATAGCTGTGCCAACTCTTCGGTAACTGAAGGAGAGCCAAGCTCACCAAGTCATCATCCGCAACTATGATTCCCACACTCCCCAGCTCATCCCTACATTGGAAAAACTTCGTGAGATATTTTGGAATACTCTCGCCCTTCTCCATTTTGATTTTTCTGAGCTTATCTTTCAGCGCCAACTTCCTATGGTCGCTTCTAATTTGGAAAATATCTGTCAAAGCCTTCCACATTGCAAATGGATTGGCTTTCCTGTGAAGGCTTGACACAATATGGTCCTTCACACCTTCCAACAAAATTCTTCTTATCTTTTCTACCTTATTTTGCCATGTGTAAAGTAATGCAGCATCGCTAAAAGTAGGCTTAGGAACATCGCTATTGATGAAATCCTTCAGACCATTATCTTCAAGCACCGCCTCCATCCCGTCCTTCCAGGCTATGTAGTTCGAAATACCCTCAAGGGAATACTCCAATCGCAATCCATTGAAAGCCATTTCAATGAATACTCAACTGTCGGACCAAGAAATTTCTACAGCAAATTTGAATTATCCACCAACACAAAACTCAACACCGCTTCAAGATTGCAATCTTCAATGATTAACACTACTCCAATACCATGTAGAAATTATACAAGATGCATGTATATTACCGGACTCCCCTGATCTAACAAATTAACTTATGTTAAACAAAAAATCCTTCCACTTAATTCTTTGTGGAAATTAAATCGCCAATTTCAAAACACATATGAAGCAAAATCAATCGCACATAAACACAGTTGTTTAACGGGAAAGCTTAAAGCGAAAAACCCCAACTATCATATATTATGTATATCCATGGATCATGTAATAATCTCATACAAAGCTTAGTACATCAAGATCTTAGTACAATCAACAATCATTACACATTGCCATGCAAAAATTTTCATATCTATGCACCAATTTCTTGCCTCCTGATAGCCTGCCTCCACTGCGCAATCCTTGCTGAATAAGACCCCTGAATGAATTTGAATTGGCCTTACCTTGAATGTGAAATCCTCATTGGCATCTCCAATGTGTGTCAGATGCATTTAATGCATCACTATAGTCACAACAGATAGTCCATCTCACCCTTTCACCTATCTCTCCACTGGGTCTCCACTGGAACTAACATGCAAGTAGTTAACTGTTGTATTTGTTCAGTTGCAAGTGAGTCTCTAGTTGTGAATTAATTAATAATTAATTCACTAAACTCTCACTAGTGTATCTTCAGTTAGAGCTAGATACAACTAGCACAACTAAGTTTAACTCACTTTACTGAGTTAAACTAAAGAACAACTCCCATAACTACTCTTCCAACTTTGCCACTCAATTCTAACTGAGTCCTCCATGCATGAGTCACCAACCACCCTAGGAATTGCGTAATTCCTTCAGCCCACTGATTTTCCAAATCTGTTCACTGAAATAAAGTGCTCCAAGAGAATAAGTTGATATTTATTGTGAGATTATTATTAAGGGCTAATAATAATCGACGTGCATCTATTTTTAGATTAGCGATCTATAAATAGACTTTGCTCAATCTTCTAAAAATAGAATCTCATCTATTTTTCCAACTTGATCAACCATCTACAAATAGCATCCTGCAACTTATAAAATATGCTCACCATGTCTAAAAATAGACATACACCTAAAATAGCCTGCGGGCCCCACTTAGTGAAGGTGCTTAATTTTCACTAAGCTCGTCATCTTGTTGAATCTCAACATTAAATATCGGGAAATGCACTATAGTGCACCCTTGCATGGAGGAATTGGCACTGCAACGTAGTTAGTCCCTTGCAGATGAGCGTTGGTGAGTCAGTGGGTCATATAACATATACTTCAAACCTTGGAAATCTCATAATAGAAGCCATGAATGAAATGTCTTCACTTAGGGCATATAGCAACTGATATTAAGGGGATGATATACCCTATTCATTGGTGTTGGGGATGATGTCCAGTTTGACCAGGTCCTGGGGGATGATGCCCAAATTGACCTATAACATTGAGGACAAATATTGTTTAGTTATTAAGAAATTCAAATTATAATTAATTTAAAATAGTTTTTAGTCTTTTATGCTTAACTTGCCTTCAAAGGAAGCATCCTTTTCTCTTTTCTCTAAAACATAGGGATATAACAACACATTTAGATATCATTTTTTGGGATTCAACTGCGTTAAGTAAGTCATTCATCTATTACCATTTCCATGAGAGGTAGTCGTAACTGACTAATTTCTCATGATTTTTTAATAGTCCACTTAACACTCATTGCATCGGGTAATGTTCACAAGGGTGAAGAAGTGGGTTTGAAACTAGTGAAATGAATCACATAGCGTCAATCATCACTTTCGGGCTTGCACCCAGTAACCAGGACTTCCAGGGAGGTCACCCATCCCAGATTGCCTCTTGCTCAAGCACGATTAACTGTGGAGTTTTCCCCACAATCAAGCCCACTTAGCTTGCTACCCCATTTGCAATGTAGAGCTCCCTTCACTCTTTGTATTTAAGTATTGAGGGTTTTTTGCAGTGCATTATATTAGATATCATTTTTTGGGATTCGAGTGCATTACCATTTCAATAATCAATAATTATTAGGTGGACAGGGCTTACAGAATTTTAATATAATTATCAATAATTACTAGGCTGATAGTTGAGATTTAATCATAAATTAAAGGTCGATATTCATCTCAAAAGTAGTTTTTCCTTTCTACCATTTCAATTAAATTAATTAATTAAAAAAATGTCATATAAAAGTGAGTTAAGCTCGTTTGGGCTTTTTGGGCATCTAGTATTAATAAACAATGGAATGCAGTTTAAATTGATCTTTAACTCTAGATTTAATATGGATATAAACTATTAATAATAATTTAAATTAAATATATAATTTAGCTAATTTTAATGAATTTTTCTTAGTTGACAATATGAAATGTAATATTTTAATTCCAATTAATTTTTGTTGATAAAATAGTATGAAAAAATATTTGATATAAAATAAGAGATTTTGTTTAAAGATAGATACAATTTTGAATATATATATTTAAAAATAAAAAATTAATCACCTTATCATTTAAAAAATATGTTATTAATACTTACAAATAAAAAATCATTAAAAAAATAGTCAAAATAATGTATTTAGGTGCTTTGGGGTTTTTGAAGACATTCTATTTTCACTATTACAAAAATATTTAAATACTCATCACTAATTTTAATAATAAAATCGTAGTCCAAAAACAATCATCTCTTACTTAAGAAAACCAAATATAAAAACATTATACCAACTCATTCTATTATTATATTATATTTACATATTAAAAAAACTATATTATAAAAATTAATATTTTCCGTTTTTTTGTTGATATGAAAAACTTGGCTACATTATTGTAGCCAATAACAGAACAAATGTAAATATATACCAAATGAATTCTTGTACCACACGTGACTCAAAAGTTACATTGAGTGGGTAGCTTGTCCACAAATGGGATTTAAAAAAAAAACAAAAACAAAGGAAGGTATATTATTAAGAATATAGAATATATCAATGGTCTTTAGCATATGCTGATGTATTTATGCTCTTTTTCTTCAGAATATGAACAACAAAGAAGCACTTGAAAAGTAGGCGACCTCATAGCGGATGTCTCGGCTATTGTGTGTGGCTTGCAGGCTTTATAGTGACAGCCAATTGGATTTGAACCCGGGCCTTGCTCAGACAACTCTCACCCGTTACCGATTACGCTAGATCTTAAAAAAACAAAATGTCCTCGAAACTCAACTCTTGGATGAATTGTTTATTCATACACGTACCGTGATTCAATCTTCAACTATAAAACCAAATACCTGATTATATAGTTTATATCAAGCGGACCGATTATGTCGAATAAAATAAAATTTAATTCGTGTAAATAGTGACGACGACAGATATCCACTACAATTCATGAATAATGCATACAGGGATTAGTTGCACATCGCTGTAGTGGAAATATACGTTCACATCACACAGTATATCACCTGATTGGATGGGATGCGTTAATCACATTGATTTTAAAAAAAAAGAGAGACCTGTAACAGCACTGAATTCAGCCAAAAAGCTTGTTTGAATTCTTTAGAGGATTCTTTTCCTGTGATAACTGAACTGTACAATAATTTGATCAATTCTGACCCAAACTAACTGTTTTGTAATGTATGCTAATTACTGATAGCTTGACTTCTTCACAAGTTACTTGACTTCTGAAAGAATCAGAATAACAGCTTAAAACAAACATATTTACAGGTTGGTAGAATAACTGTGCAGTAACCGAGGCCCCTTATCTTTGGGCTTCCTTGATCTACAATTTAATATATACGATTGGGCTTCCTTGATGTACAATTTAATATATACGACCATTGGCTGTTTCGCCTTCTTTTGGTAGTTGAGGTTGTTGCACATTGAACCCAAAGTGCTGAGCAAGAATGAGATCGACATCCCCGATGCCAACGCCCATATGCACTACTCCTTTGCCGCCATGAAAGCCATCTTCCTCTGTTTGCACTCTAACATTTGGGGCATTTCGGCACTTGCCCATGCACTTGCACCCCACTGCCTCAACCTCACAACCCATCCCTGATTTACTTATTCTCTCTTCAAACGCCTCCAACAACATCTCAGATCCTGACTTCTTGCACTTCCCACCCATACAAACTTTTATCACACCGTTAGCCTCCTGCACTGGGATACCCACCCCTGAGTTCAACCCCAATCTATCACTAGCCTCTGCAAATTCCACATGCAGAGCCTTTTCATCTACATTAACCTCCCTTACATTTGGAGGATTTTCTACCAACACCGACTGGTTTGGCTCAGGGGCCTCTAAAATCCGTCCAATCTGCTCTGTCGGATGGAGCAGAGCCATGTCGACCACCTCCCTCCCATGGTCGGAGGCTGACGATTCTTCACAACAGCCCTTATTTTTCCTTTGCTTTTCAGCTAATTTCAACGCCTTTTTCTGGGCTTTCAGCTGCCTTTTCTTCTCCTTGCGCTCCGCTTTGGCTTGTTCTAATTGCTTCATCAGCATTTTCACAGCATCCTGCTCAATATCCATCATATGGAATTTTAGTAAATCTATACCATTCATCATATGGAGTTATTTCGAGTTACAGATTAAGTATTTCAAAGAAGATGAAAAAGGCATAATTACCGAGAGAATTTCTGCTCTGACTTGCTCTGTAAGGGATACATCCGCATCTTCCGGGATCGTTGTTAGCACAGAAAGATCATTGGATAAGAATTGTAAAAGCTTCATCCTCTTCTTTTCTGATAAACACCCATCAGACGCAGAAGAAAGATGTTTCAATTTCTGTTTCTCTAATTTAATTTTCATCCCACAATACGGCCGAGCCTTTCCAGCATAAGACTGGACGCTATTCGGATCGGAAAACACCAGCCGAGAAACAGTTTGGCGATTTGACGATAAAGAAACCCGACACAAGCTAACTGCAACATATTTAGTATTGGTACCTCTGCATTGGTCACTTAAACAGGGAGCCATTACTCCCCTGCGCGCATACATGGCGGATTCCATTCTACGAAGACAAAATTCAATTAACCTCAACTCTAAAATCCTCAACTCTCAACTCTATGAATGATCATGTATCCCTGACAGACAGCCGAACAGAGCAAACTCGCTCAAATTCCTGGTTCAACCAGCCTCAAGCTTTCACATATAAATATTTTTGCTGGCCAGTGGCTACACTTGTCAAGGGAACATTGGTGACAGAGAAGTTGTACCAATCAAATTAACGACAGCTGCTCGCTGCGTGACTACATAAAGCCTACACGATCAGACTCGTGGTTTGCGGCGTCAAGCACACTCCTGGATGAGTTGTAGGCCGTCGGATTAAAATTGGACCATCTGACGGCCAAGGGGAATGCCAAATCAGATGTCGCGTAGACTTACCGCTGACTGAAAGGCATAGAGTATTACGTATGATCAATGTCTACTCCACGTACTGCGGATCGGGATGACATGGCGTTATTTTCACAAATTTTATGGATTGTAGTGGTGGTCAATATCATACGGTCTTTATTTCAAATAGTTAAAGCATTGTTCGTTGGGTTGTGGGGTCCAATGGGAGTTACATTTTCCGAAGGTAATGACCTAAACTTCAAATTTCAACGCCTTTTGAAACCTAAGAACTCTACGTATTTACAATTCCACATCAATCCAACTAACCCAATTCTTAATTTCAACACCTCATGAAACCTAAGAACTCCATGATCCCCACATAAATAGTCCTTACCCTTTTCATTTTCAATTTAATTTAGTGTAAAGTCCACATGACGTGTTTATGTGAGTAATTTAATGATCAAGTTAGTAGCTTTTACCACGAATTTTAATGATTAGTTAATTTTATTTTGATTATATAAATTTTTTGGTAATATAAGGAATTATTGCGCTGATAGGAGTTTTTGAGTTTATTTTTTCTAGATGGCAATTTTTTCGTTGGAGCAATTATTTTTTTCAAAAAATCTGTGAATAAAATTCTGAAACTTGATAGCTATAACATGGATTTCCAAAAAAATTCATTGAATTTTGTCAAAATCATGTTGGAAAAACCATTCTTTTATGGGCAAAATCATCACATGTTTAGACTATGCTATTAAAAAAAAACTAAGTTAAAATAAATAACTTAAAACAAAAAAATAATAAAAATAAAAATTATACATCATGATCATTATCATTATTAATTAATTTTTGTTGGATAGTTAAAATAAAGTTGACTTCGTCGAGTTATCAACAGATTTTGAGCTCCAAGTTTATGAGAACCCATGGTGTTGACCCATGGTATTCATGTGGAATATAACTTATTTAAAAGGGGAAATTAAACCAACCTAGATCCATCTTAACTCTCAATCTTTTAAGTGCTGAGAAGGATCAAATCTCTTTTGCACACTAAAAAGGTATTTACACCTTGAGAGATTTGATCCCCCTCGACACTTGATAGATCCAAAGTTAAGATGGATCTACGCTGGTTGTTTCATTGCACAAAGAACTTCTCTCCAGCCTAGTATGGAGGAGATGTTGCAATGTCCTGTCCATAGAGACTTCACTCAAGGAACCTCTAACATAGCACATGCGTTCATGGCATACTAAACAATACCCTGAATTTTATTACATATTGGAAAATACCTCTAAAAATCACATTATTTAACCCCCTACTAATACGAACCTAATACACCTTCCCAATTTAAAAAACCCCTACTTTCACTAGATATTTTAGGTGTCCCTTTTTTCATTAACATTTTTTATACCTCTTTATATTTTTTCATTAACTTTGAGCTCAATTTTTTATACCCGCCAATATAAAAACCCTTTACCCCCTATTCTATGCTCAATATATTATGTCATTTTTTCCTCAATATATATCCCCCAATATGACCACAAGTGGTATTTCCTTTGAGCGTTGAAAATTGTAACTAGTGTCAGTCTTCATAATTGTATTTGAGTCATACTGTAATGTATTTTTCAAAAGAAAGAAAAATAAATTTTATCGTAAAATAAATAGACTTATTAAAGCATGGGTTTCATGCTCGGGTCAATGATTAATAGATCAAAGACTCCATTGTAGGCTTCTAGGGTTTGTATCAAGAGTCCTTGTCCTTGTCAATATGTAAATACCCTTCTTGGACTTTATCAGTCTAGAAAGAAATTTATTTTAGTGTCAAATAAGTCATTTAAGCCTCCTCAACCAAGTCAGCCTCGACCTAGTCAAGTCAACCTCAAATTGGAGCCAGAAACAAGTATAATTAGGCAAATACTAGACCTCATTTGGAGACATTCTCAACAATTTTGATCTACAGTTGTTGGAGAAGGAAAAAGAGTGTGAAGTTCCAGGAAGAAGGAGAAAAAACATAGCGAAGAAAGGGAAACGCTAACGTAGAAGTTTGGAGAAAATTTTCTCTCTCTTATGATCTACACATGCGAATTCTGGAGTTGCACGAAGGCCGGATTTGCAGACTTGAAGTTGGGCCAAAATTCAGAAGCAGTGGGTTCAAAATTTTGTCTTTGATGTAGAATCGTTTGAATTGATATTTGAAGTTTGGAAGGACAGTTTAAGGGTTGAATTGGTGGAGGAGGAAGGTATTTTGGTTTGGTCTAAGGCCTTGGATTGTCTCAAGTTTGATTTAAATCTGTTAGCGGAATATTTTGACTTGGTTTTGCCCTATATAGGGGTTTTAGCCCCGACTAAGTGCCTATATATGGTGTCATTGATCTTCATGTACTGATTTGATGATTTCTTGATGAAAATAAGATAAAAGAAGAACATAACGAAAGTTAATAAGACAAGAAGGAATATCACAAGTAATTATCAATATAAGAGAATCTTTCTTCCCTTCTGGTTTTCTAGCATGGTATCAGAGCTAAGGTGAAGGAGGAAAGAAATACACAACTTGAAAGTCTATTGAAGGAAGGGTTAACAAGGAAGGAACAAAAAATATCATCAAGAAAAGGATCATATAAGAAGAAAATCCTACTATCTATATCAAGCAAAGGAGTTATTATAAAGTCTATGGCAACCTCAATGAAGACAAAAAATAAGCTTGAAGGAGCATCCAACTATAGGGCATGGAAGAAGAGGACGAATCTAATTCTTGCTAAGCATAAAGTTTTGGATTTTGCTCAAGAAAAACTTAAGAAACCTACAGATGATGCAGAAAAGGAAAAGTATAGGGAAGTTAACATCTTGACCATGAATCTAATAGTAAATGGAGTGAAGGACAATCTAATCCCATACATATCCAATATAGACTCTGCACAAGGAATGCATGAAGCTCTCTCCAAGCTGCATACCATTAAGAAAATTGGTCAGATAACTAGTCTCATGAAATAACTAAGAACAATAAAATGACAAAAGATGGCACTATAAAATCCTATTTTTTAAGAATCTCTATAATAAGAGATTAACTCCAAACTATTGATGAATTCGGACCAAAAAAATAATTCGTGATTGCCACACTATTAGGTCAACCAAAATCTTGGTTCCCTTTTGCATAAGGAATTAGCACTTGGAAGGATACAGCAACCTTTGAATAAATGTGGAATGCATGCAGTAAAGAAGAAGCTCACAACTCATTAGTAAGTGACAAAAAGTAGGATGAAGAAAACGACACTTCAAATGCCTACCATGCTCATCACAAGAATAAGGGAGTATGCAAGAAGTTCAAAGGACCAAAGAAGAAGGTTGATCTATCAAATATTCAATGCTACAATTGTCATAAGATGGGACACTACAAAATTCAATGTCGTGAAAACCCAAGAAATAAGAAGAGAGAAAGAGAACATGCAAATATTTTTTATGAAGCTCCACCCAAGAAAACCAAGACTGATAAATCCAAAAACAAAGACTTATTTTCTAAAATCTCTTAGGGATACTATACCTTGCATATCCTTTTACTTTAAGTTTTGTAATGTTTTCTTTTATGTTTTGATTTCTAGTGTTTATATATATATATATATATAGAATTTTTTGATTTGGTTAAGTTGTTTAAGAGGGAGTCTTCACCATTTTATCAAAAGATAAGTATATTGTTCTTTATTTTGTCTTTCATGTTTCGTTTCCTCCTCACATCGAGATTTGTTTGTAATGTATACTCATTTATATTTCCCTTGGTAGGAAAGCTTGCAAAATACAAAAATTTTATGGAGGGAACTTCAAAAGAAACTTTGTTGCAAAAGAAGACCTTCAGAATGATATTTTACAAGGTTTGTTAAAGAACAAATTAAGGCATTTCTTAGACTGCAAGGTTTTCTTCATACAAAAGGGTATGCTCATTCTTCTTTTGAATTTTGCTTTACATTACTAACATATTTACGTCTAGGGTTTTGAATCATAATGATTCTTATTAGGGTGATTGATCATTAGATTGAATCTACCCTTGTTATATTGGCTCTTGTCATTTGATCATTTTTGTGAAACCCTAACCTTTACGGTTCATTGTAAAACCCTATCCCCTTGATGTGAAGGGTATGTCAATGTTAATAATGAAACCCTAGTATATTAGGGGTTGTTGATAAAGTCTAGAACATATAATATAATCCTATTCTTTTGAAGTTTAGGGTTTTAATAATGTCGTGGTAAAACCCTAGTCCTTTAGGGTTTGTTTTTAATGTCTACGTTATATAATGAAACCCTAAATTTCAAGGGTTTGGTGAATTAGGGTTTATGAACAAAACTCTTTTAATATTTATAGTAAGATCCAAGGAATAAAAACCTAGGTGTATATTCTTTTGTATGATTGAAACCTTAGCCTGGTAAAAAATTATTATCTAATTTTGGAGTTTGATCTTTGCATCTGGGGTTTACAACAAATCATAGAAAGAAGGAAATAACAATGAATCCTAGATATGGAATGATAGTATAATAATTTGATTGTTGATATACATGTTTTGGCTTTATTGATGAAATCTAGGGTTTGCAACAAACCCTAGTAGAGTTTGATATGTAATTCTAAGAGCATATTGTTGAAACCTTAGACGTATAGTACTATGATTAGATTGAAATCTTGATTGAGTCACTAATATGTAAGACCTCATGTGTCGAAGTCAAAGTCTAGGTTTTATGACAAAACCCTAGCAAGTTGTTGAAGTCTAGAATATATAAAAGATGCGACCCTGGTTGATTATGAACCTAACTAGGTTTAGGTATTTGATGTCTAAAGCTTGAATGCTTGGATGCTTCCATTGTAATAACTTGATATAGTTAACCTCATACTTCTATATATTTGTTTTTTGTTGTACTTGTTATTAAAGTTTTGCAGGTACACAATCTCCAAGATGTTGAATATGTTCATAATTGAACATGAGAATAATGATAAGCATGATGAATGAAGCTATAAGAATGATGATGATCAAGATGAACTTGATGCCATAAGAAAGAAATAAATCCTTGAAAGATTGAATTCTCTCCAATGTTATAAACGAAGGAAGTTGTTGAGCTGAGAGCGAGCTTGGACATAAGAAAAGGTATATATCCCCAGTTAAGAGGGAGGGCATATTATGACACTCATAGTAAATAATTTGAAGAAAGAATGAAATCAAATCATGAATGAAAGTAGTACCGATATATTTTCAAACAAAAGACTTTACAACTACTGAGATTGTATTGGGTGCTACTGAAGAAGTGAAAGAAGAAAGATTCTAACAAGCCATATTTGGATAACTTTGTGATGATATAAGTAGCATCAGAATGATTGAGAACCCCAAAGGTTTGTGTTTAATTGTATATATTTGAAGGTTTATTATTGATTGTGGTTGTGATAGTGCAAGATCTCTCCATAAAAAGGTTGAACGTTAGAAGCATGCTTAAATTGGTGGATATATATCTGATTTAGTTTATTAGGAGAGATAAAGAACCTTGGGAGAGAATATTTTTGGGAGGTCATCTAGCTGGCCTATGTGTTGATGTCTAGATCCCGAAGTAGGAAGGGTGGCGTTGGTCTTGGAGCTCTGACCTTGGATACACACCTAGATCCATGGGTTGGTGTTAGAGCTTAAACGCTTGATAGTAGCTATAGTGGCTAAAGCTTGAGTACACCTTAGTCCCACTCAATTAGAGTACCCTAGACATGTATTTAATCTATAACATTGAGTGTGTTATGACTCTTCATAGAGCATATCATTTTGAGATATTCCATGTACCTCTGTATATATGTAATTATGAATACCTCCCTAGTTAAGAGGGAATGTTGAAAAATGTAACTAGTGTTAGTCTTCACAATTGTATTTGAGACATAATGTAATGTATTTTTTCAAAAGAAATAAAAATAAATTTTATTGTAAACGAAATTGGCATATTAAAGCATGGGTTTCATTCTTGGGTCAATGATTAATAGGTTAAAGCCTCCATTGTAGTATTCTAGGATTTGCATCAAGAGTCCTTGTCCTTTTCAATATGTCAAATACCCTTCTTGGGATTTATCAGTTAAGAAAGAATTTTATTTAGTCTCAAATAAGTCATTTAGGCCTCCTCCACCAAGTCAGCCTCAAACTAGAGCCAAAAACAACTATAAATAGGTAGCTACTCAACCTCATTTGAAGACATTCTCAATACATTCGATTTGTAGTTTCTGGAGAAGGAAAAAGAGTGTAAAATTCAAAGAAGAAGGAGAAAAACCCTAGAAAATAAGTTTGGAGACCATTTTATCTCTATTGTGATGCACACATGCGAAATTATGGAGCTGCAGAAAGGCAAAAGTTGCAAACCTGAAGTTGGGCCGAATTTCTGAAGCAGTGGGGTTGAAATTAGTATTATTGCAATTGATATTTGAAGTTTGGAAGGAAAAATTTAGGGTTGACTTGGTGGAGGAGTACGGTATTTTGGTTTGGTCTAAGGTATTTGATTGTCTCAAGTTTGATTTGAATATGCTAGTGGAAGAGTTTGACTAGGTTCCCCTTATAGAGGGGTTCTAGCCCTTGCTAAGTGCCTATATCTGGTGTCGTTGATCTTCATATTTTGATTTGATGATTTCCTGATGAATTTAAGATAAAATAATAACATAAAGAAATTTAATAATACTACAAGAATATCACAAGTAATTATCAATATAAGAGAATCTTTCTGCCTTTCTGATTTTCTAACACCCTGGTCCTGGCATGTCCTATTATGTAAACAAAAATAATAAAGATAAAAATAAATATAACCATATGTAAAAATAAAAATAATTTATTGACCCATGGTATTCATGTGGAACACAACCTATTTAAAGGGGGAAAGTCCAATCTAGATCCATCTTAACTCCGGATCTACTAAGCGTCGAGAAGGATCAAACCTCTTTTCACTGTAAAAGAGATTTTCAACTCAAGAGATTTTATCCCTCTTAGCGCTTGGTAGATCCAAAGTTAAGATGAATCTAGGCTAGGATATGTAATTTTAAATATATGTATCTTATTTTAAATATGATTGATATTAAATTCAGAGTCTTATTGTAGACTTCGCTATTCCTAGTCTATATTTTTACATAAAAAATTGGGTTAACCTATTTTTTCAATTTGAATACTAAATTGCATTCAGGTTTTTGTATATTTTGATCTTAGATAGTCATACTTTAAGTTTGTACGTCATAATAACTTTGCATCTATTGCATTTCTCTAACAACACCACCTTACTAGATTTGATTCGTTCCATCTTACAAGATCTGATTAATATTTCATGTGGAGTTTTGATCCGTCTTCCATCTACAATCCATGGAGAACCACATTATCAAAGGGATCCCCTTATAACTCTTAACACTTCTTATTGTTGTCAACAAATACCAAGACTCAAATATAGTCCCCTCTGTGAGCAAAATAACTTTGTTAAACATATAGACTTCTTATACACTATGTTATGCTTAATTCATAACTGGAAATCCAAGGAGATAAAGAACATGATTACCTAAATCCATGGAGTTACATGAGTGGGAGTAGCTTACTGCTCAATCGTTACTTTCCGCCGAGTGAATCAACATGACAAAGTCCATTCATTTAAATCTTTGTGGTCAAATTGAAATACTTGTTGCATAAGCGACCCTTTGATGATGGTATTTGGACAACACCTTATATTACATTATAACAATGTTGAGTATTTACTGCTTTGAATTTCCAAGTAGAGAGAGAATATAATTACCTAAATCCATGGAGTTACATGAGTGGGAGGAACTACTTGTTCCATCATTGCTTTCAACCAAGTTGAATTGTTGTGACCAAGCACGATCATTGCAATTTATATAATGAAATCCATATATTCATTATAATAGTGACTCTTTAACGACAATATTTTGGCACCTTGTCTAAAATTATAAAAAGGTTAAGTATCTACTTCTCTAAAAATTTTACTAAATTAATTTCAATCATGTTTATCTATGTTGATATTTTTCCTACTTTGACCTATGAAATGGGAGGCCTAGAAATTCCAAAGACAATGTCTTTACCATTGCTTGTACATTTTCACATGCAACCAAAGTAAAAATAACCATTCTATAAAATTTCTAAATATTCTAATTCTATATCACTAGAGACTTCATGACTACTATGTTCATGTGATAAGCCTTTATCCTATCGATTAGTTCATTAAAATGATTAAAAGAATCCCTAATGCTTATGTATATGTGAATAAGATGCAAAGCAAATGAATCTCAATAGCTTGAACTTTATTAAACCAACCTTACTTGCTCATATGTTCCAGCAACCAACAAATTTACAAAAATATTGAAATAAAATCTTATAGCAACACAATGTTAAGTTCAGGTGTGCATGAAAATGCACGTGGCACTTTACAATTGCATATATATCACCTCGATGATTTTTATTGTTTCCCCTTCATATTTATCATGTTGTGTGAGAACCAACTCATTGCTCTCATTAGGCTATTGCCACTAATTTTATATAAAATATATAGCCGTGGCTTTTTACAATAGCCCTACCTCTCCTTTTTTTTTTTCAAAAGGAAAAAAACGTTGTTTACTATTAAATATATAAATAGTACACTCATCGGGTAGGGAAGAGTCACCTACCTATTCATAAGATGTCAGAAAGAGTGGATAGGAGAAATAGTCTATCTTCCTTCCTTACAAGAACTTAAACATATAGCCTTCCTACTTACAAAGTATAATTTCCTTCCATACAAATGTTTACACAGTATATTTGCATAAGCTATCTTGCAATCTGAACCTGAAAAAAAACTGTGAAAGTAAATCCATTGAATACACAACATAAAAACACTGTTTGCTAGTTTCACTAGATATATATGCCAATTGGAAGAAACAGGGGGGCCCCTGTCTCTCCATAGTTCCGGAAGATCTCATGCAAGCTCGCCTGATAAATTGTCCAATCTCGTAGATTGTGAAATAGTATGTGTACAGCGAGAAAGAGGTATAGGAATTTGGTGCAGGCTCACTTGAGAAATAAAAAGGGATAGGCTTGCTTGATTTCCATAGCTGTAGGCTCACATGTTTGGAAAACTGAAATAATATACCTGTTTGAACCACAGCTAATATGATAGATAAGGAAAATGGAGTAGGCTCGCTTGAAGATGTAGACAGGCTCGCTTGATGTCCAATACTGTAAAAAGATGATGAGAAAGCATACTGTGTAATAAACCAAAAAAGGAGAAGGATCCAAAAACTGTAGGTGTTCACCCACCCTCCCTATATACCCCATTCATGGAATGGGAATCTCACTTGTCCATACCTTTTTGTTTTGTATATATTGAGTAACCTGTAAAATGCCAAATACCATGCCCAGTCCCTATTTTGATAAGTTGTATGCCTTGGTGTTGTTTTCCCTGTATATATGGGTTATAGGAGGAAAACCAAGTTTTTCCCACAAATATATTGTCCTTTTGAACTAGCCATGGGAGGTAATATAGGAGAGGGGGGAAAGGCATCTCATGGCATCAATAATAAACTTGGAGTCCCCATAAATGGAGACCTATTTGAGATCCAGATTATGAGCAGCAATCAAGCCGCACCATAGAGCCATTAATTCTGCCAGATTGTTAGTTCCCCTGCCCCCATTCCAGCATATATGTATCCTCTCAGATTTATTGATCTTGATCCACGCCCCACATCCCATTTTCCCATCCAGACAGGTGCCATAAAAAAATATCGCCGGCAGGGAGATAGGATATGGTCGGTTACTCCTTGATTCATCATGTATAAGGGGCATTTGCGTCTCCATGTCCCTGATCCACAATCTGATAGCATTGAATATTTGAGTAGTGCTGATTGGTGCATCTTCAAAAATATGACGATTTCTACAGCACCAAATCTCCCAAATAAAAAAGAAGGGGAGGGATTGATACTGCCCATCCACCAGATCCCATCTATGAGCTGCATCCAAGAAATTTTTAGGAGTCCATGGAGAGCAGAGGAGAGAGGAACTGAAAAGAGACCATATGTGAGCAATCATGGGACAGGTAAAAAATATATGATTTATATATTCCTCTACGCATAGACAAAAAACACATCTGCCTGGCCCCTGGAATCCCCTACGAATGAGACAATCCAAAGTCAAGATCTTCACCCTCCATACCAGCCACCCAAAAAGGAGTATTTTGGATGGCAATTTCCTATGTCATAACCTTTCAAAACCAAGTGCTATATGCTCCATAGATCTAATAGATTTATATTAGAGTATATATGATTAACCACCAGAGTCCCTTCCTTCATAGCCCCAGCCCAGACCAACTTTTCCCCCTCTTTGCAATGGGAAAATCCTACCCCTTGAAGGCGCTCTCGATATTCCGCCCATTCCACAGCCTCTGATTCCAAAAGACCTAGCTGGTCGTCCGATTTGAATACGGGAGCACTGAATTTGCATCTAGCAATTACCTGTGACAGAAAAAAAAAACCTCTGTTTTTAAAGGAGTGTAACAGCCTACCGCTCGTATTGGGAATTAAATCCATGCCACATATTTTATCCCCACTCAACAAAATCCCTTGGCCGCTACCGAAACTCCATGCCAAACCCCTAGTCAGAATGTATAGAACCTTTCTGAAGTTGTTCCAGATGGACGACCTGCAGCGTCGGAAAATCATTTGTTTGCTATATATAAATCTCATAGGTTCATGTGGCAAGTATTTGCATGTTATGATGTCTTTTCAAAGTTTTATGAATGACTCTAAATTTGAAGCTTTTGCTTATAGTGCCACTTGCTATTGACTTTAAAAGCATTTGTTTTTTTGAAGAATCAACTCAATTGGCCTAAAAGTATTAATATCTTGGTCCTCGTCCTCGTGAGGGTAACCATGAGGTACCCCATCCCCAATGAGCATGTGCATAGTAACAACAATGAAAAATACATGGCCTATACAAAAGGTATGGAGTTGGATTACACAATTAGCAGCGATGTTTAAAAAACTCAACTTCATATGCACCCACCTCAACCACGGTAGAAAGAATGGAGAAAGAAACAACGTTACACCAGAAAAGTATAAATGATCTATGGATTAATGTTCCATATTGTAGACTTTAAATCAAATCAACCCAGTGGTTTCTCAAGTGTTGATTTCAAGGAAAATGCTATTTTCAACACATTCTCTAGATTAGTTAAGTTTGTTTGGAATCTAAACACCCAAGTTGTTCCAATAATTTTTTGAAGTAGATAGGGACAATAAATACAAGGATGAAAGAAATACAATTTTTTAACCAACTCGTGGAAAAAATCATAAGCATTGGCCAAATAAAAAAAAACCCCAAAATCCTAGGTTGCACATCTAGTAGGTTGTGCTTCTACTTTTAAGGTAAGGGTTCTTTTGCATTCCAATTCTAATTCTGAATTAGAATTTATAAGGAAGCCTCATTTTGTGAGATATAATAGTCTATACTCACATAAAAATGGACTATGACATTTGAATATATTCCCTAAAATGTGCTAATCTAGGTTGGCCCATCTCATCTTACTTAAATCATTTTTTACACAAGTCTAAGCCAAAATTCATTTTTTCTTCTCTTGTTGTTTGGATGGATTATTTGGAGAAATAAATTTTTGACATGGGACAACCTATCCAAGAGAGGGTTTTAGGGCCTTGGGAGATGTTCATTATGTTACTGTACATGTGAGAGCATCATGCACCTTTTCAATGAATGTCCAGTGGCTAATGAAATTTGGAAATATGTTATTAATATTCTAGAGATCAATACAGATCGAAACTACAACTCTATTGAGTCATGTTTCAAACAATGGTTCATAGCCCCATGGAGAGTAGACCCCTTCTTTTCTAAATTTTCTAGGGAATTTGGAATGGCTGAAATGCAAAATAAATTGATAAAACCTTCAATATTGTTAGTGTTGTAACATACATAAGTGCACACTTTATGGAATATAGAAAAAACCCAACACACAAGACTCTTAAGGCTATTGTATATATGGATTCCTCTCTTCCTCTCCCATCTGCTCATTTTGATGGGGCTTCACAAAATTTTATCTGTGGGTGTGAGGTTGTGATAAAAGAATCCATATAAGACTCTTGGAAATTTTGATGGAATGCAAGTGGTGGTACAAACAACAGGGAAAAGATCATCACCCTATGGGGAACCCTATATTGTGTCAGGTGGTTGAATCTCAATATTGTGCACATTTATGGTGATTCTCAAGTTATAATAAATTGGATCAACAACCAAACATCCTTTTCCCCTTCCCTTATGGGAAATTGTTTTTGTCAGATTCTCAAGTTAAAAGGATGCTTGCAATCGGTAAATTTATCCCATATACAATATGATTTAACCAATCTGCAGATGATCTTTCAAAGGAAGGACTAAAATTGATTCCAATACGCATCAACTTCTAGTTCATTTGAGCGAGTTGTCTTATGGACTCAAGCCATTTTCCATTGGGATGACTTATGATGCACATTTTTGGTCAGGCGAGGGGATGTAATATTCTAGATGGGACTATATGTTAATCCCAAATTTAAAACGAATTTTGACATGTTTTTTATGTTATCTGTCTTTGTTATTTTTTCTATTATGCTCTAGACATATTTTTTTCGTGTTCTGGACTAAAAGTGTCGGGTTATATTCTATTTGATGTATCTGTTTTTTGGTTAAGTTGTATTCTATCAAATTTTGAATTGTATGGACGATGTGGATTAGAGCTGGTTGATAAAAAATTATGTAAAATTTGATATAAATTTTTAATCAAAGTTCGATTTTTTCTTGCCGAAAAAAATACCTAGAAGTTGGTCTCTTGAAAGAAATTGAACTATAGTTGAATGGTTGAACTCATGTTCACAATTTGGACTATATGTAGTTCCTCTTCAAATGTAAATGTTTTCACGAGTATGCACATTTTGTTTAAAATGTTCGAATAGGGATTCACTTTTCTATAAGGAAATATAGGACGAATGTTATGCTCCACACTCACATTAGTGTACATGGTGCATATTTCTTCTATTTTATGTATTCAATTGCATATAATGGATTTCATTATGTTTGAGAAAAAAGAGAAGACCTAATTAGGTATATCAAAGTGCAAGTTTAACCAATTCAAAACCTAAAAAAAACACTTGAAAGCTTAGAGACCATCCAAAAGGAGAAAAATTCAAACCCAAGAAAGTGTTAGGGTGGTTCAGGTAAATTTGACTTGGTCAAGTTACCTACTATTTATAAGCTCTAGGTTTATTAAAACCCATAGTTTTTCCCATGGTTTTAATCTCTAATGTTGCCTCTTTATAGGCGGAAAGACTCCATGTTAATTCATATTGGTGACTGGTGGGATCCAAAAAACGATGTATTTAGACACCACCACTTCTCTTGGTGTTTTGTGACCTTAATAATTGGTATAAGAACTGGAAATTATAAATGGTGTTGAAATGAGGTCAAGGTATGAATCAAGCAAGATATAGCAAGCGAGAGAGCACTCATATGGATGGGAAAATGGAGATGGAGTCAAGGGTTTGAGGATAGTGAAGGAGGCAACATGTTATGAGACATGCAATGGTGTGATAACACTAGCAGTGAAAACCCTAAGGGTTTTAGTCTAAGGCATGTGTATTTCCCCAATAAGTTGTAAGACATGTTTTCTATGCATACTTGTTGTGCAGGAGCACACATTGTTGTAAGACCTTAAGACTTTGATTAGGCATGTAGATGTAGTGTAGTGGTGCATGGAGTCATCAATTAGATATGTACCAAGGTGAAATGTGTACTGGTAGCCTAGCTTGAGGTGGGAATGTGAGATCTCAAGTGAGATGGTTGATGAATGATTAGGACTAGATTAATCTCCTCGAGTCAAGTTCAAGGGGGGGATTGTTAGGGTGGTTTAGGTAAACTCGACTCAATCAAGTTACCTGTTGTTTTTGAGCTCCAAGTTTATGAAAATTGATGGTTTTTCCCATGGTATTTATCTCTAATGTTGCTTATTTAAAGGAAAAAATACTCCATGTTAATTTTACCTGGTAACCAGTGGGATGCCAACAACAATGTCTTTAAACACCACCTCTGAGATCTCCTGAGTCAAGTTTAACGGGGGGATTGTTAAGGTGGTTCAAATAAACTTAACTCGATCAAGTTACCTGTTGTTTTTGAGCTCTAGTTTATCAAAAATCATGGTTTTTCCCATGGTATTTATCTCTAATGTAGCGCATTTAAAGGCAAAAAAACTCCATGATAATTCGTCTTGGTGACCAATGAGATCCCTACAATGGTGTCTTTAGACAGCACCACTTCTCTTAGTGTTTCATGATCATAAAAAAAAGGAACTCCAACATTCCTCTTTTTTAGATAGATTTCATAAAGTACACAATTGCAAAGAAAATTCCTTCTACTAATCACAAGAAAATCAATAACAACACAAAGGAAGGGGAAAATATAGAAAAATATCCACAACTAAAACCTCAAATTGAAACATGAGGAGATTTTAGAGGTTAGACAAAATAAATCAATCTATATTTCATCAAGAAATAGTTCGAAATCTGATGTTTCTCCATTATAAATGGTCACAAGAAAAACATATCTAATAATCTCTACATACTATTCTAATTAGAAGAATAAAAAATCTCAAAAAACTCAGTTGAAATTTCTTAATTTATTTTTATTGCGTAGAGAGGAGCTCTCCAACCTAGTGTGGAAGAGATATTGTAATGTTATGTAAAATGTTTGACCCTGTCATATTGCATAATAAAAAAATTCAAATTAAGAAAAAATAAAATAAAATTAATAATCGTAATTAATAAGTATTAAAATAAAATTGACCATTGGGAGTTTTTGGCTTCCAAGTTTTGAGAATCCATGGTTTTGTCAATGATATTGTTAAGTAATATAACCTATTTAAAAGAATGAAGAACACACACACATATATATATCTTAAATTTAGATCTATCAAGTGTTAAGAGGAATCAAATCTCTCAAAATGAATTAAGATGGATCTAAGTTAAAGTTGGAAATAATTAATATTATTTGTATATTAATGGAGAAATGGTTACATTGTTGTAACGTAGCTCCTTAAGTTAGGATTAGTTCCTAGGATATAGGAGTTTGTTTACAACTTTCTACTTCTTTGTGATGTACTTATAGTTGTATCATTTGATTAATGAATGTAGAGTGTACTCTCCATTTGGTGTGCAGTCTCCAGGTGCAGTACTCACCTGTGAGCTGCAATTTCTATTCAATTCAGTTTTTATCTTGGTATTAGAGCTCAAACTGAGTGAACCTGATTTGTTTTTTGAGAGCCCTAAGTGGCTACAGAGCCTTTGCGGCTACAAAGTCTCTCCACGGCTATAGAGCCTTCGTGGCTACAGGTGCACACAGGAGCTTCATTGCTCACATGAATAGGTGGACTGCAGTAAACACCTTACTCACAGGTCTCAGATGATTTTTATTTCTCTGAGCACAGGAGGGTTGGCATGTTTTTTCTGCTGACAATCGCGCCGAAAATTGTAATTGGCGCGACTGCCAGGGCCATACCCGCGCCAATTTCGACACTTGCATAAATTTTATTTTGGCGCAGATATTTGCCACAGAAAAGCGCCAATCTCTCTCTTTGGCAGTTCTGCACATGGGATTCACCCGTTTGTGGTGGATTTGAGTTGCAGACGTTGTTGTCGGTTTTGCACATGGGATTCGCCTGTTTGTGGTGGATCTGAGTCGCAAACACATTTGTTGATGATTTTGCACATGGGGTTTTCCCTTTGGTGGTAGATCTGAGTTGCAGACACAATAACCATCAGATCGGTGAAGGATCTGAGTTACAGTCACAATATCGGGCCAGGTTGGTGGCATATCTGTGATTAGGATTTGGTATGTATTGAATTCCTGTTTGTATGGCTTGTAATTATTTAATTGGTTAGAATTATTCATCGAAGGATCTGGAAGCTGATCGGTTCAATATGAATAATACCATAGAAATGCATCTCAACGAGTCTAGCAAACTCGATGGGTCCAATTTCACCAATTGGAAATTCAAGCTACATACATTGCTAAAGGGAGAAAATGCGTGGTCGATTGTCACAGGTGATGAGAAAAAACAAAATATTGTAACAGGAACAACTGCACGTATACAAGTCTAGGATAAAAGAGAGAATAAAGCAAAAGTCATACTAAAGATGTCCGTCAAGGATAATATTATCCCACACATTAGAGATGGAAAATCGTCCACTGAGATTTGGACGATGCTCAAGAATCTATACCAGACACAAAATACAAATCACATCTTGTCACTTAAAGGCAAGTTGTTTGTGATGAGGATGGAGGAAAATGAATTTGTTGTTGAATTCATTGCAAGGGTTAAAGACTTGAAGGAAAAATTAGGAGACATCGGAGAAAAGGTGTCTGATTCTGATCTAGTCACAATCACATTGAATGGAATGAAGGATGAATATCAGATGACAATCACAGGATTGGCAGCAAGGGATAAAGCCCCTTCATTTGAAGAATTGACAGGAATTTTGCTACAAGAAGAAGAGAGATGGCAGAATTTAAGACCACAGAATGACGATCTTGCTCTAATGGCGAAGAGGCGACAGTTTAAAGGGAAGCAACCACAACAGTCACAACAGCAATAGAGAGGAGGTAGCACATTTCAAAAGAGACCATTTAGAGGTATGTCTGCAAACAATTTTTTAGGCATTAAATGTTTTTACTGTGGTAAATTTGGCCACCAAATTAAGTTTTGTTTTAAGAGGCAGATAGACGAAGCAAGGAATAAGTAGAGTAGGCACAAAGGATATTTTGTTGATGAAGATGAAGACCATAGTCATGAACTTCAACTATTTGTAGTTGATTGTGCTCTTTCAGCTTCTAAGGAAGATGAAGACAACATATGGTATGTCGATTCTGGCGCATCCTCACATATGACAGGTAAGAAAGAATGGTTTGAATTTCTTGAAGAAACTTCATGTGGATCTAAAATTTATTTAGGAGATGACAGAGTATATGAGATAAAAGGGTATGGTGATATTCCGGTAAGGTTACCTAGCGGTGACATAAGACATATTAAGAAAGTGATATATGTACCCGGGATTCGGAAAAACTTGATCTCTGTATCTATGATAACATATCAGGATCTGATAGTTGAATTATTCAAGACATGCTGTGTCATAAAGGATAGCAAGATGGAAACAGTTGCATCAGGAGTGCGTGTGGGGAGCCTGTACAGATTAAATATCAAAAGTGTGCCACAATGAGCCATGGTTGCAACAGAATCGACAGCTGAAAACCTCTTGCACCAGAGATTCGGTCACCTTAATTTACAAGACCTCATGTTACTTCAAAGAAAAGGTATGGTCGATGGACTCCCTGATTTTCATAGTGTTCAGTTGGATTGTAATGGATGTGCATTAGGGAAAATGCATAGAGAGGAATTTCCTCTGCATATTGATAGAAAGAGAAGAGATATTCTAGAGTTGGTGCATACAGACATATGCAGACCTATGCAGACCAGGTCGCTAAGTGGTGCATATTATTTTCTTTTGTTTACTGATGATTGCAATAGATTCTCCTGGATATATTTTTTAAGTAAAAAGATTCAGACCTTTCAGTGTTTTAAAGAATTTAAAACTTTGGTAGAGAAGCAGACAGGAAAATGCATAAAAATTCTCTGCTCAGATCAAGGGGGAGAATACAAGTTGGGTGAGTTCATGAATTTTTGTAGAAATCATGGGATTTTTCAACAGTTTACAATGCCTCACACACCACAACAAAGTGGAGTCGCAGAACGAAAGAACAAAACTCTTGTGGAATGCGCAAGAAGTATTCTTCAAGGTAAGGGTCTATCAAATGGTTTTTGGGCGGAAGCCATCAACACTGCTGTTTATTTAAAGAATAGGAGTCCTACTAAATGTCTCAGTCTTGAAACTCCTTTTGAAGCATTATATGGATTCAAACCAGCAATAAGTCATTTAAGAGTATTTGGGTCAAAATCCTTTGCCCATATACCCAAGGAAGATAGAAAGAAGTTAGATCCTAAAGCCACGAAATGTATCTTTGTAGGATATGGCACTGAGTTTAAAGCATACAAATTATTTAATCCCGTGACTCATAAAATATTTGCAAGTCGAGATGTGGTATTTCATGAACAGGTTGAGGAAGGAAAGGATGACAGTAATAATGAATGGCACATTCCATTATTGATGGAAGAAAATAGTGGGGATAATCAACAGCAGGAGCAAGAAGAAGAAGAAATAGGTGATGTAGTAAATAAGGTAAGCCCGTACAAGTCTGAAGCAGACAGATTTGAAGTGAGTCCTCTACCGCGCAGATCAGGTATGCAGACTCAATTACCAGCTAGATTGAAAGACTATGCTTTTGTGACAAGTATTTTAAACATTGTAGAACCTACAAACTATAAAGAAGAAAGTCAATCTGATGAATGGAGGGCTGCAATGAATGAAGAAATTGAATCATTTATTAAAAACCATACTTGGGATTTAGTTGAACTGCCTGAAGGAAAAATACCCATAGGTTGTAAGTGGTTGTACAAACCTAAAGTTAATGCAGATGGGAGTATAAAAAAGTTTAAAGCTAGACTGGTAGCAAAGGGCTATTCACAACAAGAGGGAATATATTTTGATGAAACCTTTGCCCTTGTAGCAAAATTAAATACCATTAGAATGCTAATTTCTTTAGCTACAAAATATGAGTGGAAGCTACACCAATTAGATGTTAAGTCTGCATTTCTGAATGGTGTTTTAAAAGAAGAGATTTATCTAGTCCAGCCTGAAGGGTTTGTCAAAGAAGGGAAGGAACATCTAGTTTGTAGATTGAAAAAGGCATTATATGGTTTAAAACAAGCACCCAGGTCATGGTATGAGAAGATCAATTCATTCTTCTTACATAATGGTTTTCATAGGAGAATGAATGATCCAAATCTGTATACCAAGTATAATAAACAGAGGAAAATTATTTTGATTTCTTTGTATGTGGATGATACGATTATAACAGGTAATGCAGATACTCTGATCAAAGAAATCAAACGACAGATGTTGCAAGTATTTGAAATGAAAGATCTCAGAAATCTCCATTATTGCTTGGGTCTGGAAGTATGGAGAGATTCTGGACAAACTTTTCTTACTCAAGAAAATTATGCCAGAAGTCTACTAAAAAAATTCAGGATGGAGCAGTGTAAGTCAGCAGCAACACCATTGCAGCAGAATCTAAATTTGTGCAGCGACGATGGCACTAAGGAGGTGGATGCTACTATGTATAGACAACTAGTTGGGAGTTTGATATATCTTACTACAACTAGACCAGACTTGGCATACTTTGTTAGTGTGCTGAGCCAGTTCATGTCTAAACCTCTCGAAAGTCATTGGGTTGCAGCAAAAAGTGTGTTGAGGTACCTTAGTGGTACTGCTGATTATGGGATTTTATACACTGACACATCTGATGTTACTCTAGTAGGTTTTTTATATTCGGATTGGGCAGGCAACTTGGATGATCGAAGGTCCATCACAAGTTATGCATTCAACATTGGATCCGGAGTCATAGCATGGAGCAGCAAAAAGCAAAGTACTGTAGCTCTATCTTCAACTGAAGCTGAGTACCAAGCATTGTGTGCAGCCACATGTGAAGCTATCTGGTTGAGAAGACTTCTCTATGATGCAGGAGAGAACAAAAAGAAGCAAGTACCATTAAAAGTGACAACCAGAGTACCATCAAGCTTGCATACAATCCAGTATTTCACAAAAACACTAAACACATCGATACTAAGTTCCATTTTGTTCGAGAAAAACTTCAGTCAAAGGAAATATTTGTTGAATACTGTAAATCTTGTGAAAATATGGCAGACATATTTACTAAGCATCTTGGGAGAAGAAAGTTTGAATTGTTTAGAGGAATGTTAGGAATTTAGGGTAATCCTTTCTCCATTAAGGGGGAGAGTTGGAAATAATTAATATCATCTGTATATTAATGGAGAAATGGTTACATTGTTGTAACATAACTCCTTAAGTTAGGATTAGTTCCTAGGATATAGGAGTTTGTTTACAACTTCCTACTTCTTTGTGATGTAATTATAGGTGTATCATTTGATTAATGAATGTAGAGTGTACTCTACATTTGGTGTGCAGTCTCCAAGTGCAGTATTCACCTTCGAGCTGCAATTTTTATTCAATTCATTTTTTATTTGTTAATATATATTTTTTATTATCAATTTTATAAAATAATTTTAAAAAAATAACATATCTTCTTTTCATTAATATTTTAAATAATAAAAAAAAAGCCATATTTTAAACTCATAATATGTAACTTGCACCCTAAAATATTTAATACTCTGTAACCCTAGTTACTTTGTATAATTACTATAATGAAACGATTGCGTGAGTCATCCTTATTACTCGCCTTTACGCTACATCAATGTGACGTTTTGCAATTATATGGATGAACCAATGTATTTATGCATAGAGCAGAGAAGATGTCGATTAAATGCAAAGCATTGATGCCAATGGTTAAGCCTATAATTATCTAGCAGATATATAGATGGTAGACAATATAGCAGCACTTAAATGACTTAATGACCATCATTGATATTGACAAAATCAAAAGTTGTTGCCTCCCTTCCCTTATAACAAACGCAACAAGGACCTTTAGAAAGGGAAATATATTTCGTTATACCGTTTCTGCAAGTGATGTGAAGCCACGTGGAAGAACCAAAATTTTAATCATGTGAAGCCACGTGGAAGAACCAAAATTTTAACTATGATTATACAACCAAAGTACAACTATTGGTCCGCTCTCCCTTTTAGATAATATGCGTCTGTATTTTCTATCATGAATTTTCAGTTGCTCCAACCAATAATTATCCATTATCATTGTTTTTTCAAACTAAATATCCAATTCTTTTAGATGCTTTGCTCACAGAGAGTTTGATTCGTTACATTGTCGCTATAGTGAAATATGATTGTCAATTATTACCCAAACATGGTCACGCCTATTAAAGTAGTTTAAGTTGATGAGTGCCATCAATGGAAATGATAACTTTGATCAAATCAGATATATTAATAATGTATACATGACATTACTTTAGGAATCGAAATACTAAAGAGAAATGTGTGAAATTCACACGAGAGGGCTGGTAGAATCCGAAGATTATGGGAATTAAATTATGAGGAGGACCAATAGTAATGAGCAAAATTCAATTTAAAGGTTCCATGTGATAATTAGGTTAGAGAAGGGACGCTCTTTTTTTAATTTTAATTTTTTAATTTAAGTTGAATGATGGATTTTTATATAATAATAATTTAATTTTAAAATTATGATTAAATTATAATTATATATATAAATATATATATTTCAGGTTTTAAGTAATGTAATTAGATAAAGGTTATATAAGTAATTTCTTTGTGATATTAATATTGAAACTCAAGTAATGTGACTAGATTTATATAAGCAATTTCTTAAGTGATATTAATATTGACACTCAAGCAATGTGATTAGATAGAAGTTATATAAATTATCTTTTAAGTGGCATCAATATTAATACCCGTGGGATGGTTTAATTTTTCCTAAAAGTGATTCCGTTCCCATCTTCAACCTCTCACTATGAGATTTAAACAAATACCTTATAAAAACTAAACTCCATATCAACTAATTAATCTATTCCTTATAGGTTCAATAAAATTAGACTCTTAAGAAACTACACTTTACCAATAATGATATATATATTTTAAATAAATATATTATATTTATATTATAAAAATTAACATTCTAAAGAGAATTAATGTGACATATCTCCTTCTTTAGAATATACCGATGTATATATCTCATTATCTTTAGAATATGCCACTATATCTCCTTCCTCTTCAGAATATGCCACTATATCTCCTTCCTCTTCAGAATATGCCGATGTATATATACTCATTATCTTTAGAATATGCCATGCCTTTCCAAACTATTCTCTCACCCTATGACTCAATTGCAACTACTATTATGCGAGAGATGAATAAAGCATGATTGGTCCATGCCAGCATTTAAATTACTTTAAAGCCATGAATACGATTGGTCCTCCAATTGAAGTTGTTGTCAACTGCTGGATATACAACCGAACTTTTACAAAGATAATCTAGTATTTCATTATACCCTTCCACCACTCTTACAACGACGCGTGGAAGAATCCAATTGATTTATAAATTGGATTAATACAATTTACCCAAACCAAACCAAAATCCAAGTATAAGGTTCTACACACGGAAGCGTTGTATCTCAATGGAGTTGACATCACAACCATATTCCATCATCGTTGTGGAATGCTCCAGCCAATAATTTATGTTTGCTTTCTCCGTTAAAACACTTACCACAAGGATATTGATATATCAATATCAACCATACATATACTTTGAGGATTTTGATAAAATATCAATATCAACAATACATATACTTTGGGGATATTGATCAAATGTCAATATCAACAATACATATGCTTTCTAGCAAGTTACTCGGCTTCCCTGGATTTTAGAAGTGTAAGTACCATTCACGAGGAGTACAGTTACATATATTTGTGAATTACCCCCAAAAATAGACGAAAATATATCAAATATATATTGCCTCGAAGGCATAAGTCACACTTGCAATAACCTAGACTTAATCATGGTAAGAATGAACAAGGCAGTCCACAATGTTGGGAAAGGATTTGCATGGATGCTTTGGCCTTTCCTGTTCGTTTTTTTTTTTAATAAGAATTATGGTGGATCGTTGATGAGGCGGAATAATGGAAGGAATCGGTGTTCGATTTCAAGGTAGTCTTGAGCGTCTCAAAGCATTTCAAGTAAATCTCTTAAAAGATTTCCATCATTTTGATGTTTTTTCATAATTTTTGTATTTGGGTTGTGGCGGTGGTTGTGAGTATTATCTTGTATTTCAATAATTGAAATTTAGTTTTTTTGTTTATCATTTAAATTTTTTTTATAATTTTTTATTTATTTATTTAAAAACATATTAAACAAAAACATTATGAGAAAAAATATGCATTTCAATCTTTTGCAAAGATTTTTTCTCCACTCCCTCAAACCATCCATTGTCAATTAATTTCCAAAAGAAGAATTAGTTATTTACAAATTCTCTTATTTATTGAAATTGTTAGATTGTAATTTTTGCTTAAAATTATATATATATATATATATATATTTTGTGGGCTGAAAATATCTTTAAGATAATGAAGGTCACAAAAACCTGGGCAAGAGCTTTTCGAGCCAAAAAACTAAAATCTTTAAAAAACACAGAAGCTGAGATAGATGAGCTCTTTAAACATAATTCTATTGGTATTTTGTCAAAAAGAGAATTGGAATCATTAGAGTTACTAGAACTAAAACGATATGATTTACGCAAAAAAGAAGAACAGTTATGGCGCCTTAAAAGCCGCACGATTTGGATCAAGGAAGGTGACAATAATACTAAATTTTTTCATCAATTTGCTGCTCATAGAAGAAACAAAAATTCCATTTTTGAAATAAAATCCCCATCCGGAGTCTTGGTTCGATCTTTTGACGAAAAAGTGAAGGCAAGAGTTAATCATTTTAAAGAAGTTTTTATAGCTCCCGAAGGTTGCCCCATTCAAGAAATCATACAAGTTTTACAATTGTTTCCCCGTATGATTACTGATGAAATGAACGAAGCCCTCACAAAAGAAGTGGACGAAAAAGAGCTTAAACTTATCCTTAGAAGCTTCAAAAAGGGTAAAATTCCTAGACCCGATGGTCTAATGATCGAATTCTTTCTTGGTTTCTTTGATTTATTAAAGGATGATATGCTCTTAGTGATAAAAGAATCACAAATATCTGGTAAAGTCTTGAGTTCAATAAACTTGACGTTCATTACTCTGATCCCGAAAAAATCATCTCCCACTGCTTTTGACGAATTTCGTCCTATTTCGTGTTGCAACCTAATCTATAAATTAATTTCCAAAACTATTGCTCAGCATTTAAAGCCGATCTTCAGTAGCATCATATCGGAAGAACAATTTGGATTCCTACACAAGAGATAAATTCACGATGCAGTTTCATTAGCTTAGGAAACCCTACACATAGTTCATCTCAACAAAAAGCCATCCTTTGCCTTAAAGTTCGATCTGTCAAAGGCTTATGACAGAGTAAATTGGACTTTCCTCAGGATTTTACTCATCCAGATTGGCATTGCGATAGAAGTAGTAGAATGGATTATGGGATGTATTCAATATGCTACATTTGCTGTCTTAATAAATGGCTCACCCTCCTTTTTTCGTGCCTCAAGAGGCCTCAAACAAGGATTTCCACTCTCTCCCTTTTTGTTCCTGTTGATTGCTGAAGCCTTAAGTCGATTATGCAAACAAGCGAAAACAAGCGGAGGTCTAAAAGGAATTCACTTAGCAGATGTTGAGTCCCTCACCCACATCCTCTTTGTGGACGTTATTCTCCTATTTTCTGAGGCTACTATTGAGAATGCCTGTACTCTTCAAAATATACCATCTCTCTTTCAAAAAGCAACCAGAATGAGGATGAACATTGAAAAATCTTGTATGGTTCACAATAGCGTACAGGAACACATCATATCACAAATAAATCTCTCTCTCCCCTTCCCCTCTTGTGGATGGGAAATGGGTTTTAAATATCTGGACTTTGTTTTAAATCGACACTCATATATTTTTAGAGATTGGTTATGGATTTTTCAGAAGGTTAAAAAATGAATCATGCATTGGAAAAATCATTTTCTTTCCAAGGGAGGACGATTGGTTTTACTCAAATCTATTCTACAAAGTATTCCAGTGTATTGGGCCACAATTGCTTCGATCCCAAAAGGAATCTTACACAAAATTCAAAAAAAAATGTTTTTCCTTTATGTGGACCACAAGCAAAAAATTTGAGGGAATTCCTTTGGTGAAATGGTCAATCCTTTCTCTTCCAAAAGAATTGGGAGGATGGGGGATAAACAATCTGTCGACCTTTTGCCTTTCTCTAGCTGAAAAATCATTGTGGCGGTTGACTGAAAATACGAGATCTCTCTGGGGTAGAGTCATGCGAGCAAAATACATTCCAAGCCAAACACTTGCTTCTTGGTTCAGATCTCCAAATATATCCTATAAAAATGCCTCCATTGGATGGAAGGCAATGGTCTTGGCTTTCCCCCTCATCGGTCAATGGACGACATGGAGTATAATGGGAAACAGGTGTGCATTGGCCTGGATCCATGGGTAGGGTCGGGAGATGAATACCATCTATCACAAGGCTTGCTTTTGACCCTAAATAATAAACGCATTCATACCATCGCGGACGCGGCTGCTTCTACTCCTCAGGAATGGGGTACTCCTGGTTGGAAGGATGCTCCCTCTTTAGGAATTCAAAATATCCAAGCAACAGAATGGAATTCCTTTATTACTTTAGTGGTAAGTAATTTTATTCACCTTGACCATGAGGCTGAGGGTTCTCTGGTTTGGACAAAGAATGGAACAAATGGCACTTACATGGTGAAATGAGGATATAAAGCCACGATGGAATCCATGAACAGAGGGGAAGCATATGTCTGGCAGATACCACTATGGAAATCTCCAGGCCCTTTAAAATTGAAATTATTTCTCTGGTTGACCCTCAAAAATCGTCTCTTAACATGGGATATTTTACAATGACGTGGTTGGGAGGGCCCTAACCATTGCTCCCTCTGTGGTAATGCAACTAAATATTGTTCTCATTTATTTTTCCTTTGTTCGTTTATTTTTCCTTTGTTGATCTCTGCTCCTCGTCAGGCCCCGATAGACTCTTTCGAATCAAGAATGATACATTGGTGGTTGGAGCCCGAGGTAAGCTCTTATTCAACTTTCCCTTCATTATTCACTTATGGCATTTGGTGGGCTCGTAACATGGCCATTTTTAATGGCAAATTCATTCATGAAGAGCTGATCATGGCGATGATTGTATAGTGGGCATTCAAGCACAAATGCCTGCCCAAGATGACCAAAATTCGTTCTGTGGTGCCTCCTATTATTGATAAAGGCTCTTCGTGGGTTTTTTTTCGATGGTGCAATTCAAGGCTCTCCTCCTTTGGCAGGCGCAGGGGCAGTTCTCCATCTCCCTCCAGATTCCAAATTTTACATTACTTTTGCTGCGGGCCATAGTTCTAACAATAAAGCTGAGCTTGCATCACTCTGGGCAGTTCTTCATGTGGCTAAAAGAAAAAATATTATCTTGTTACAGTGTTTTGGAGATTCTAAATTAGTAATCGACTAGGCACAAAATCACTCCCAGATACATTCGTCGCACCTTCAAGCCACCATTCGAAGCATTTGGAGCCTTATGCAAGGTTTCCAAAAACTAACGTTTAGGCATGTATACCGTGAAATTAATATGGAAGCAGATGGTCTGTCCAAGGTGGCTCTCTCGCTTCCTCCGGAAACAATAAAAATAGTGGATCTCTCTTCCAACTCGGAGGAGATTCGCAGGGTATAACTCTTTCTTGATTTCAAGGGGGTTTCTTACGATCTATCTGGTTTTCTACATACACTATGAATTTTTTATATGACATTCTCATGAATGTACATATCGGGACAGGGTGTTAATCTGAAATACTCTTATAAGGAGAACATAAAGCTCAAGGAGCACTTGCAAAAAACCCCTTTCTAGGGGCAAGTCTGTTATTTTTACAATAAAAATAAATATTTTTTTCCAAGGGCAATATATATATATATATATATATATATATATATATTAATATATTATCGTTCAAAAATATTTTCATTAGATTTTCAACAAAATACAATTTGCATAGATTATTTCAACAACCCTTAGTTTCACATTTCAACCAGACTTTTTGAGCTGGGGCTGGAAAACATTAAAGAAAAAAACAACTTACATATATTATTTCTGGAAGGCTTTCTAGCCTTAACATCGTTGGAAAAAACAAAAAATAAGCCATATCTGATAACTACATATCTAGGGAGGGGATGCGGGGGAAGTACATGAGGAGAAACAAAGAATTTGACTCGATCATGCATGTGGAAGTCTATATGCTCCACCCTCGCCTCCAAGCTACGAAGGTGTTCATTCGTGCGATGATGATGGTATTGGAGGCTATCTTGCAGCTCCAGAATTTTATTATAGCTACTAGATGTCATTGAAGTAAGCCATAAAGTCGTTTATGTCTTCATACTTGTGGTCCTTGAGGATATCCAAATTAATTTGAATACGATGAAGCTGCTCAACAAGAGATTCCATGGTGACCAGAGCAACCACATGACCAGGTGAACAAGTTGGAGAAAGGGTCTCGATATCCTCAGATTCCCAGCTACCTGAGTCAGTTGCACTAAGGCTCGGTTGGGACGCCTTCCCTAAACTTACTGCCCACCCCCATGATGAGGGTGATCCCACTAATGGGGCATGGAGAAAGGTACCAAACCAATTGAATCAACCAAATAACAGAGACAAGCCCCAAAAGGGACAACAAGAGAACACCAGTGAAAACCACCTCACTTGCCAGAAATAATAAACCACCCTGGGGGAGGGAGCTGCACTCGCTCACACGCTGCTCAACTACCGGAGCAAGACTAATAATCCGCTGACCAAACTGAACAACCAAGAAGAAAACCCCAAAAACACCACCCTAAAATCCCTCCACCACAAAGAGCCTGCAACCTCGCATCTCCCCTGCACCAGGTCATGCAACCAAGCAACAAAACTGAAAAATCCACAATGCTTACCCCTCTCAAAGATGCGTAGTCTCGGGGAGAGGATTTTACTAAGCGCAAGCCAGTGTCAAACCAATACTTTGAGCCAATCCAGAGCCGCACTTGTTTGCATGCCTAGGTCTTAGGGACAAAGCAATCGATCTACTCGTAACTGCACCTCAACACCTCAAACCTCCACAACGCCTCTCAACGAAGGTCGAAACCCCGGGGAGCCACCATGGTTGAAGACCTTCACACCTTGCTTGCCAAAATTCATCGCCCAACATTCCAAATGGACTTCTCCTCGGTCCTTTCTGCAAATTTAACTGCGGAGATGACAAAATCTTCCCTCGTGCCAACGTAGTAATTACCCATATTACACATTGTATGAACTTAAATGAGTGCATGGAGCTAGAGCATGGCCCAAGGCCCGCACGAAAGACACTTTTACCATGATTGGTCACACCATCGGGGGAATTTTTTTTTATTTACTTAATTTAAAAAAAAATCAAATAGGCATTTTTTTTCCTTTGATTAATTTTGGGTTATTTTAAAATATTTATTCCATTACTTTTTATCTACCTAAACTGAAATGATTTTCAATTTTAAACTAATAATTTATTTAAAATTATTTTTTAATTGATTTAAAAATTTATAACTCGAATGAAAAATAATTTTAAATAAATTTTATGAAATTTCTAAATAATAAATTATTTACCTTATTTTTGAAGTTAACAATAAAAAAACAAACACTCTATATCACTCTTATGTGTGTGTGTGTGTGTTAACTAGTCCTTCCAGATTGTTATTGTGCAATATGTAATTAGTTTCATATTCTATCTTTAAAGTTAATAAGTTATTGAGACACAATTGTCTCGTACCTAAATTGCACATGTATAAATAAGTGATTTTATCTTTAATATGATGCTCTTTCATTGCAGAGTTCATTTGGGCTTGTACAGTGGTATCAGAGTGCGATTGAGTTGTTTCTAAACTCCATCTATTTGAAGTCTACGGCGAAAAGGAGACACAAAGCGTGAAGACCATGAAGATAGCTGAGTGCAGCAGAAGGGGCAGCTGAGTGCAACAAAAGGACAGAGCGTGAAGACTGTGAAGATAGTTGAGTGCAACAGAAGGTTAGCCCAGTGGAGTAGTGCAGTGTGACGCTCAAACTATTGACACTTTGTAAGTTTTATATATTTCCGTCATAATGGAAGATTATTGGAGAAATGTAGTGGGACAAGTTTTTTTTACGTATCATTGGAAGTTAGAATACATGTTGGAGTTTTGAGTGCTTGTTGTTCTCAATATAAACTACCAATACTGAGTCGAATGCCAATAATCACTGGATTGTTTGCTAAAAGTCTCGGTTCTATGGAATGTTTGCTAAAATTCTCAGTTCCATGCATCCAAGGGTCACTTGTTGTTTTAATTTTGGGAGAATTTATTTGCATTTACTGCATCAAAATGGAGTTTACTTACAGTGAAATTTATGAAAGATATTATTTTCATTTACTGCAGTAAACAAGAGTTTACTAACAATAAAATTTCTGAAGGAGAGTATTTTCATTTACCACAGTAAACAAGAGTTTAATCACAGTAAAATTTCTGAAGGATATTATGTACATTTATTGCAACAAACCGAATTTTAATCACAGTAAAATTTCTGAAGGATAAGAAGGATACTTAAAACGAAGGATATATATTTTTGGTGGTTTGAATTAATTTTTTTACATTTACTACAGTGAATCGGAGTTTAATCACAGTAAAATTTCTGAAGTATAAGAAGGATACTTAAAATGAAGGATATATATTTTTGGTGGTTTGAATTAAATTTTTAATTGAAGAGGGGTCAATTTTCTGGTGATTTGAAATACATATTTTTTTTAACCTAGCTCCTTGCTAGACTATTTTTGAAACTTACCATTAAATCACAAAGCCAACTTTGTTTGAAACAAGAGGATAAAGAAATTTACATATTTTCAGAGGTATTGCATATATTTTGAATTTGAAAGGATTTGAAGAATATTTGGTTGCATAACAATTATGACTTCAATAATTTCCATAGTTGGAGTTGTTCTTAATGGAAATGAAAATTATGGAGAGTGGTTTTGAAAGCTTAAAAGTGCCCTTGTTTTTAATGATTTGTGGGAAGTTTGTCAAGGCAAGAAGGATAGTGACGAAAAATAAATTGCACCAGAGCCGGTTAATAACGAGAAGCATCGTGCAATTTGGGAGACAAAAGACAACAAGAAATACACATTAATAACTGCATCGGTGACATAAGAGGTAAGTCGATATATCATTTCTTGTGGTAATACATTCGAGGCATTAAAGAAGTTGAAAGAAATGTATGATTCACACTCATAACTCAAAATAAAGTTGTTTAATTTGGAGATGAAGGATAATGATCCTTTGAAAAATGCCTCTAGAATAAAAACCATTTTTTATGATATTGATGCCACTGGAATTAAATTAGATTTACAACTTACAACTTTTATAAAAGTCCTTCATCCTGTCTATTCACATTATTTGGAATCTGTCCAAGCTAGCGGGCAATTAAAAGACATTACATTTGATAAACTTGTAAAAAAAATAGTTGAGAGAAAAAAGGCCTTTGGGAAGAAAGAGACCCCACCTAACTCTAATGTAGAAACTTTATGCCTTGAACAAAAGGATCAAAAGTTTCATGCTAAAACTTCTAGAGGTGATAAAATTAGTAGAGGTCGTGGTAGGTGAAATTATAGAGGTAGGGAGGAAAAAAAAATTTAAGGAGACAAACAAAAAAATGATATACAACAAAGGAATTTTAATGATAGACTACCTGTCAAATGTTTTAAATGTGGAAAAATTGGTCATACTGCTACTAACTGTAAAATGTGGCAAAATTGGTCATACTGCTACTAACTGTAAAATACCTTGGGAGAAATTCAATGAAAAGAGAGAACAATTGAAATATCAACCACTACCAGATAAGGGAAAATCATCAGAGTTTGCACATTACATTGTTGGTAGCTGTAATTTTAATATCAATGATGTTTTAAACACTACATTTTCTTCATGGCGAGATAGTTGGATTTTGGATTCATAAGCCACTTGTCATATGACATTTAGGCGAGATTTTTTTTAAACTTTCAATGATGATATTGATGGTGTTATTTACTTTGTTGACAAGTCTCAAAGTAAACCATCTAGCATTGGGTCTATTCATTTGAAGATATCGAATCTTGCAGATTATGCTCTCCAGGATGTACTTTATATTCCATAGTTTTAGCGTAATTTGATGTATCTTATCCATATTTGGCAGCAAGGGCATTCTATTCATATATTTGATGGCATCATCAAGATAATAACAGCATGTGATCGTGCAGTTATTGTGAACTGTGTGGAAGAAGGTATACTTTTAAAGTTAAATGGTATTTCATCTACTAATTCTCGTGAAAGTTCTACTTTTTTGACGCAGCAAAGTGATATCCTATCTCGTAGCTTGTTGTGGCATGCTCGATTTGGTCACATCAATTATGGAAATATGAGAATTATGAACAATCAAGGTACTATAGATATTCCGACAGTTCCAAGAAATATTAGACCTTGTGATGCTTGTATTTTGGGAAAACATTTTAAACAACCTTTTCATAGTTCTTATTTTAGAGCTTCACGAAAATTAGATCTCATACATTTAGATTTATGTGGAACTATGTATATTGCAATTGCCAATGGAAGGAAATAGGTGCTGAAATTTATTGATGATTACTTAAGAATCTGTTGAGTGTATTTTTTGAAGAATAAGACACAAGTGTTTGAAGTTATTAAAACTTTTCATTTGATGTTTAAAAATGAAACTCAATAGAATATAGGTATTCTCAGAACTGATAACAATGGCAATTATACTTCTCATGTTTTTGAATAATATTTGAAGGATAATGGAATAAAACATCAGACTACCATACCTTATAATCCACAACAGAATGGTGTTGCATAACATAGGAATATAACCTTACTTAATATGGTTAGATCTATGATGTTATTTAAGAATGTTAAATTGATGTTTTGGGGAGAAGAAGTTCTTTGTGTAGCCTATATTTACAATCATTATCCTTATTCTGTCATCAATAATAAATCTCCTTATGAAATGTGGTATAATCATCTTCCAGCTGTTCAACATTTTAGAGACTTTAGTTCTTATGGTATGCATTAATTCATAAACATCAACGCAACAAGTTGGGTGCTAGGAGTCACAAATGTATTTTCTTGGGATATTCTGCTACTTCCAAAGCTTACAGGTTGTATGATGAGGAGAAAAAGAAGTTCATTCTTTCCATAGATGTTATTTTCCTTGAATTAGATAAAAATAATTCCATTGTTGATATACAACTTGCTCATTTGGATAAATTTTCATCTGAGAAGTTCTATTTTGAATTTGATAATGATGTTCCACATACTGAAGGGGGAGTTCTCATTATGGATCACTCTGTGGTTCTTCCATCTTTGAATCATGAGAATGTTATTGCTGAAGACAATTTGGATGATAGTAATGTTTCCACAGGACCATAAATTGCTCTTGAAGAGCCTGTTCTTGAGCCTATTTTTCAAGATGAGTAACCATCACAACCACTTCAACAACATTTATGAAGATCCACATGTGTTCGGATATTTTCAAGCAAGTATGATGATTTTGAAACAAGAATGTCTTCTAAAGATGATGTTACTTCAAGTTCAAGTAACATTTCTCATGATTGTGGATTCAATCATTCTATAATTAATAAACCTAGTTGTTTTGAAGAAGCTACTAATTGTGATGAATGAAAGGATGCAATGAAAAATGAGCATGATGCACTTATTAAGAATGAAACTTGGAGGTTAGTGAATCCTCCTACAGGTGTCAAACCTATTGGTTGCAAATAGGTGTATAAGATCAAATACAAAGCATATGGTTCACTTGATAAATACAAGGCAAGGCTTGTAGCAAAAGGCTACGCTCAAAAGGAATGTGTTGACTACACAAAGACATTTGCTCCTACGGAAAAATGGGGCACAATTAGAACTTTGTTTTCTCTTGCAGCTCATAATAGCTGGAAGGTACACCATATGGATGTTAAAAAAAAGATTTTTTTGAATGGCGATTTGAAGGAGGATGTTTATATGTATCAACCTGAAGGTTTTTCTATTAAAGGTAAAGATAAAAAAGTATGTAAGTTGGTAAAGGCGTTATGTGGACTGAAACAAGCATCTCGTTCATGGTATGAAAAACTAATTGAACACCTTCTCAAGTTGAATTGTAAGTTGTTTGATATGGATGATGCAACTCTTATTGTTAAGAAAGTTGGAAATTCGGTTATATATTTGGTTGTCTATGTAGATGATTTGATGAATACAAGAAATAATAATGACTCTATAACATCCATTAAAAGAGAGTTAATGAAATTTTTTGACATGAAAGATTTGGGTTTATTGCATTATAATTTAGGGATTGAAGTTGATAAGAAACCAATATATATTTTTATTTCTCAGAAGAAGTATATTGGACAACTATTGGACAAATCTGGGATGCAATATTGTAACCTTGTTGGTACTCCTATGGAGCAGAATTTGAAACTTACTTCCATTGAAGGAAGTACGTTTGAGGATCCAACAAAGTACATGCAACTTGTTGGAAGTTTGAATTTTCTTACTACTACTTGACCTGACATAGCTTTTGTTGAAGGGATACTTTCCAGGTTCATGCATTAGCCATGTGAAGGTCATTGGAATGCAGCGAAGCGAGTGCTCAAGTATTTGAAAGACACTCGAACATATGGCATCAAATGTTCCAAAGTTGCAGATTTTCATCTCACCAGCTATTCAGATTTAGATTTTGATGGAGATAAGGAGAATGGAGTTTCTACTTGTGGTTATTTGATGAGTCTTGGATTAACAACCATTAGTTGGAGATCACGCAAGCCATTTGTTCGTGGTGATTCTACCACTGAAGTCGAATATGTTGCAGCAACTCAAGCTACAAAAGAAATCATTTGGCTTCACAAAATACTTGAAGACTTGCAGGAGAAACAAAGGGCTTGAACTCCACTACTCGTTGACAACTCTTTTGTAATTTAGTTGGCCAAGAATTCCAAGTTTCATGATCGAAGCAAGCATATTATACCAAATATCACTTGATTCGACACTATGTAGAGGCCAAAGTTATTCATGTGACACATTTTCCTACTTTAGAGCATATCACAGACATATTTACAAAGACACTGGGATGTGGAAAGTTTGAAAAGTTCAGAATGTTACTCAGCATGTCAGGCATCCCTTCGGATTAAGGGGGAATGTTAACTAATCCTTCGGAATTTTTATTGTACAATATGTAATTAGTTTCATATTATTTTTTTACAGTTAATAAGTTACTGAGACACAACTGTGTCATACCTAGATTGCATATGTATAAATAAGTGATTTTATCATTAATATGATGCTCTTTCATTGTGGAGTTTATTTGGGCTTGATATATATATATATATATATATATATATATATATATATATATATATATATATATATATATATATATATAATCTTGATTTCAAGTAACATTGAGTTGACTTAGATATCACCTTACAAATTAAAATCAATATTTTGTATTAAATTAATATTTTTTTTAATTTTGAAAATAAAAATAAATTTTTGAACAAGTTATGTGGAGTTTAGGTTCAGCTAAACTGGAAGTATTATCTCTTCAATAAAATAGTTGTTTTTATCTCCACAACTAGTTTCTACCTTTTAATCTTTGGTTTGATTAAAATCAGCCAAATTTAATGCTCGGTTAAAAAACCAAGATTTTATAATATCAAATGCTGGCAATACAACTTCCAAATTATCCACCATGAAGATCATATCAAACAAAGTAAAAATTAATAATTAATGTAAAAAGTGACATGAGAGATTCGTGATTAAAAGAGGGAGTGGTTGAATATGGTTGTAGTGAATTATAATGTGTCACTCACAAAGCGCCGAACAGAGTGAACTCCCTAAAATTCTAGATCAGCGAGCTTTTATAAATAAATAAATATTTACCAACAAAGCATTCGTCCCGAGGTCGTTCGAAACATGTGTACCAATAATATGAATGATGGCTAGTCGTCCCGTGACTACGTAGAGTCTACACGATCGGACACATGGTTGGCCTCGGAGAACCCGCTATGCTATGATGCATATGCCGTTAGATTAGAAAAAATGACCATTTGACGACCAAAGGGAATGCAAAATCGGATGCCGCGTAGACTCAAAGCTGAATTAAAATTATAGAGGAATACGAATGGTCGACGTGGACTCCATGTATGAAGGGGTTGAAATGACATGGCATCGTTTTCGCAAATTGTGATGAAGAGTTTATGCATGTTTTACCCATGTGACGTGGCAGTGAGTATCATCTGGTCTTTGTTTGGTATACGAATACCAAGGTTGTTCGTAACAGCTGACGGAGCGGAGGAGTTAAAGTATGTTTAATTGGGTTATGGGCATTGTGACTAGGGTTTCATGGAATAGTAGAATAGTGGAGGTTGAATTAACCCAAGTTCAAAGTTTCAACACCCCCTATTTAGTGAGGATCCCCACATCAATTCGTACCACCTCCTTCGAAAAAACGCTAGTGTTGTCTCCAAAAAGGAAACGTTACACGTAATGATCTCACTTTTTAATATGAATTTTATTATTATTATTACTAGTATTTGCATCAAAAGGGTGCAAAGACACGTCGATAGAAATGCATATTAATTGAGTGTGATGTAGAGGTAGCACTGCAAGAAACAAGGATGTGGAGATGGAAGGCATGAGGAAGTAGGAGGCGAGGGAAGGGGGGTGAATTTCGTTTTTGCTTCTTTATGTTAAAATGATCGATATATCAAGACATGTGAAACACATTAAGAAACTTAAAACTAACATCAAAGATTAGTAAACCATTGTTTACATGTATAAAACATATTGCGTAGACAACTCTTTTCAAGCAATCTAGCTCGTTGGTGCTCTGATTATCCATTCAAGAAAGAATTTGTCTTAAATAGAACTTGTTGAGAAGATCAATATCATCCTGAGTCTTTGAGATACAACAAAAATTCAAGTTGATTCTATGAATTTCTGTTGCAATTGAAAACCAACACAAAGAAATGGGCTCAAAGATGCCATGTACATCTCATAGGCACCTCAAGATGGCACTGAACAATAAGAACAATAAACATGATTGATTGTTAAATTTTCGGTACAAATATCAAAGAATATTTATTTTAATAAACTTTTCAACTTTTTGTTTTCTACTTTGTCAGTCATGATAACCCGTAAAACCCATAACTCGTTCGCCAAATCGTGAACAACAGAGAGATGTAGTTTAAAAAAAAAAAAACGAAAAGTTGAATAGTGTGTCAAGTGAATCCATGTACATGCTTTGTTTAACAATAAATATAAAAATGAAATTCGACTAAATAGAAAATTAAGAAATAAAATATGAATAAATAAATATAAATGAAATAAAATAAAGACAAAATTACAAATAAAAAAAAATAGATAAATTAAATTTGTAATTTAAAAGTAAAAATAAAACAAATAAATAAATAAAAATAAAATAAAACGGTGTAGATGAATATCGCACGAAGTTAACGATCACACTTTAGTGTGCGATATGAATGGTATTCTATTTCCGCCCTTCGCCACGCTTCATATGGCTAATGGAATCGCGTTGATTTTATGAAAACCACACGTGAATCGAAGGTGGTGCGATGACAACCCTGGTTTCTTCTAAACGGCTTCTCAACTCTGCTGCTGCAAATTGATCCCAATACTATCGAATTAATTAATCTGGAGGTTCAACACAAGATCGTTGGTTCCCATGGTCGGATGTCGAGCTCCTTTGCATTCTGGATCAAAAGGCTGGGATCCCTCTGTTTCTACGAAACCGGTCAGACAGAGACAAAACGAACGGAATTCATAACCCAGGAGCATGGCTCGAATGGTTGAATTGCCACAAGTGTATATAACACTTCCTCCATTTCTGCTACGGTGACCCAAGGGATGCGGATTCATAGTAGTCAATTCAATCAAAGTGGTTTGATTTTATGTTTACGGTCCTTACGCAAGATTTGATATATTAAACAAACAGGGATTTGCCATAGTTCTCTCATTCAATGGAGCTCAACTCTGCAACTTCTCTTGAGCATATCAAAGAGTTCACCCTGGTCGTGCATGTTTTGATTGAGATTAACAATTGACATTTTCAAATAAATTAAATGTTAAGAATAATGAAATACTATTTATAGTTTAAATATATAAAGAATTATTTTATTTTTAATAATTATATGTTAGTTGATTCAAAACTCATAACATCAGTTACCTTATTTTATAAGTAATTTGATTTAAGCTTAAAAAAAAAGAATTAAAAAAAATAAATAAATAAAAATAAAATAAAATAAATAGCTAAAAATTAAAATAAAAACGAATAAAATGAAAAATATAAAAATAAACAAATAAAAATCAAATCAAATATATAATCGGTCCATATCCATTATGCATATTTGGTCACATTTCAATATGTATATAGTTCAATTGATTTCCGCACTATGTGGAATTCCAACCTAGAAATTAACATTTCTAAACAAAATCTTGATATTATATTGTTTTTACATAAAATAAAAATACCTTGTAGAACTAAAAATTAAACTCTGTATAAGATTTCAAGCAATAAGCTTGTCTTTTATCCATTGTATACTTCCATAAATATGTAGAATAGTGACTCCAATAGTTGAGATTATATGAAACATTCAAATAAATATTTAATTAATTATGATATTTTTAATATTAATTATGGTTCAAATAAATTTAAAATTATTAAAAATTTTATTAAACAAAATTGTTTAAATTTCTATTAAATTTTTTATTAAACAAAGTTGTTTAAATTTCTATTGATATTAAAACTTAGATAAAAAATTATTAGCTAAGAAAAGTTGGTAAAGGAATTATTAAAAAATAATTGGAAAGAATTACTAAAAACTAATGTTACCTATTGATAAGTACGTTTATTAATTTTTGTGATTGAATGCCATTTTGAATTTAAAAATGATACCTTATGGTTTGATGTTTAAATGTTTAGTGTTTTTTTCTCTTTAAATGTTATATTGATTTTTTAAATATAGAACAAATTAGCTGTCCAATCATCCGTTGACCAATCAATGTGACCTTCGGCGTTTTCTTTTGCATATTCATTTGCAAAATGCTAGTTATTATTATTTTTAAAATTATATTTTAGCTAGATAATTTTGAGCTTTGCAAACCCACAATTAAGTTGACAACAAAACATGATGTTGGGTTAAAGGCCTGGACCTTATTGCCAGTTCACAATTAAATAGATTTCCGAAAAATGCGAGAGTTAAAACTGATACCGGAGAACATTTTAACCGATAGAAATCACTGCTACGTAAACAAATGAATTCATGTATCAATGGCCTCTGTAACGTCATAATTGTGATTACAGCGTCGAAGTAACCCCGGACCCCAACGCTCAAACCCTCGTGCATCTCTGCGGATAATGCAATCTCAATAGGGCGAATTCTGGTTCGAATTAGTGCCGATTAGCGAGTCAGAGGGAATTTGGCGGCCGTTGGAGGTTTTTGTCTGCTTTCCATGTTTTCTTTGAATTTGTCCAAGTGAAGCGGTCTTCAGCCTTGCTTAGCCATTCAGGTGGTGGAATTCAATCATAAATTAGGTGGAATCCCTGAGGTGCAGTATTGGTTTGAAACCAAATGAACCAACTGGGCTGAGGAAGTGGAGAGACAATATCACTATGTGAACTGCGGAGCTTTGAATGGAAGTCGGGTTGCGGGGTAGATATAGCTGTCAAGGAGTATCGATGGTATTGATGGTCAAGTGGTGAATGCACGAAGGACGACGGAACGCGAAGTTAGGCGGAACCCCGAGCCAAAAGGGCGGAACCACGAAGTGAATAGTGAACGTGGTTTAGAGCTAACCAGTGGTTTTGATCGCACCAACTTTGCATGGTAAGTGGTATTTAAGAAATCAGAGCGATGCCATACACTGGGTGACGCGTGTCCCTGAGCGAATTTGGAAAACCGCTTTCATCGCTTGCCATCGCGCATTATCGTTCGTGCAAGTAACTCGTGCGATATTCATTGGATCAAATGAAGCGATGGGATGTGATAACAACCATTGGATGGGCGCGTGATTTTCTGGCTATTTCTCCACGAATTTGCTTGACCTTCTTGGTGATTTCTGAATCGATCCTTACAACGATGGATCCACCTCAGCTTCCAAGTCGGTTCCTCCAATAACCACATCAGAAAATCAAAGCTCCAAATTCGATTTACTTAGCAGTGGTTTGCGTAGGGGTTTCTACTCACAAAACCAGGACTTCTATCCATACTCTCACGAAGGTTCGAATAGTCAAAGCAGGCAAATTCAATCATTTCATAACTCAGAATTCATAATCATTCCAGAGGGGTTGCATCATGAAGAGAAGGCTTCCTTTGTCTTATGTGTTGAGTGTGAGGGGTTTCTATTCTTTAGCCAACTTGCTTATTTTGAAACTCGTGCTATGGGGATGAACCAAAGCACAGAAAAAATCGAATCCTGGTGGACAACACAACACTCCCTCACATCTGGTTAGGGGTGGGTAAAACCACATCCCTTTAACAACTCAAAAGCTTCTTCCATTATCTAGCTCGGCTTTTGTTGATGAGAAATTGCGTGGCTACGCCCCAGCCTGGACTTGTGAACGGATCTGCTATTTCTGTCCAAAAATTGGCTAATTTTTTGGGGTTTTGGACTAAAATGCATACGAGGAACCAGAGAGCTTGTTGCTGATAGGCTATGGAATGATAATGGGACTTGGTTTATCTACAAGCGTTTCCATATTAATTGGATTGCTGAAATTGGAGGTGAAATTTCAGAGTCTCTCTGTGGTTGTTCTGGCCCAAATATGGGTCATCAAAATAAATTCTTCCCATATCTGTTCTAGAATAATTCCATTCTCTCAAAAGTATGACCAAAACAAAGTACTTCATACATAGATCCACATTACCTAAAGACTACATATTGGTTTCAGTTTCCTTCTTTAATTTCAAAGATTCCCAAACTAAAAATACAAAATACTAGCAATGCCCAAAAGTCCTATAGATAGATACACAGCTAACAATTCCTGTTTAGCAAAATGGTAGAGAAAATTCAAAGATTACCTATACAAAGCAAGCAATTTGAATTATTTCATAACTCAGAGTTCATGGTTACTCCAGATTCTCAAATATTCTTCATATAGATTCGACCAAGAACAAATGTTATGCAGACAGAAGTTATGAACAATTCCCTCAGCAATATATATATATATATTTTCATACAGGAATTGGAAATAATCCTTCATCATATATATATAATGTGATCAATTACCAAAGTATTTTCTTAGAAATTCATGGCTGGCCAGATATTTAGTTTGATGGCCAGTATCATCTAAATTCCTACCACAGAGTCTTATTTTCAAACTTTATGCACAAGGATGGAAGGTATTCTCCATCCAGAACTTAAACAACAAATGCACAATAATGCTGAGACTATTTCCCGATTTACACAGTGGATTAACTTACAAACTGACATCTTGAAAAAGGAATAAAAAACCGCAGTATGAGATAAATTGTGATGGTAAAAGAAGTTAAGAAAGATGAAATGTAAAGGAAGATTATAAACTGTTTCATTGTCAGCCCTTTGACCTTAATGGGTAATTCGGTATGCATGGAAGTGCAACCTGTTAGTTAATAAATAAAAGGCACATTTTGTCCACAAAAGGCATCATCCCAGAGAAATATTTCTTTGGATAAAGTTTGATCAAGATCAACATTTAGGTTTGTAAAATCTTATTATTGGAATTATTGGTTAAGGCACAAGTTTTACAAGTTTTAGGCACTACATCAATCACCCCAATCAATTTTAAAAGAGATGGCCCTGTTGTAGTTTGCTATAATAGAACATAATTCGACTATATGCTATTACAACACTAGGAAAATTACAGATATTGCAAGATAATTTGTTGGTGTTACAATACTATGACAATTACAAAATTTGCAACATAAATTGTTGGGAACTAAGAATTGGTATATACATAGAGGTCCCATAAAAAATACAAATAAAACTCTTCAAATTAGACACAACTACAAGAAATATCATGATATTATCCAACTAAAGGTTCTGATTGATCTAATCTTCTATTTCATGCATGGTACCATGCATGGTCACACTTGCCCATGGTACATGCAGCAGGTCAGACTGTGAAGATTGCAGGTTGTTGAAGTTTTATGGGAGAACTGTCACAGAAAGATACGCTGAGAGTGCTTGTTTCCTAGGTACATTAAACGCATAATTATAAGAAACTTGAAAAGCTACAAAGGGAAATATAAAATCTTGTGAAATGTAAAATCCCAAGTTTGCACATAGGTGACAAAGAGTACAACATGAACACAATAGATGATGCATGCAGTCACCCATGGCACTATCACGACTCTTGAAATGTAATAATTAAAGTTAGAAAAACAACAGAAACAAGACAAATGCATATCGATTTCCCAACGTATGCATAAGATTATGATGAGAGAAACATATATGCATAAAATTGCAAAGAGAAGATCGACTTTAAAGGATAAATGTGACATGTGAGTTCCTTGATGATTTCTATTATTAATATAGATAGATGTAAATATGAAATCAGTAAGATGATGGAAAAACAATACAAGAACAAAGTTATTGAATATATTTGCATATATGGACAATATTGTGTTTAGGGCATGGACATAACATACGGTGATTTGTGAATAACCTGAAATATGTTTCAGATAGTGGGAATCTTGTTACTCTATCTGCAATGAATAATGTGAAGCCAACTGAACATCAATGTTTGTGTCCTGTGGATCTTCCCCCCTCTGCATTGATCTGAAGTTGCTACTGCAAGGATCGAACAACAGCACAACAAAACTATTAACATTAGTGTTTTCTACAATGTTCAGAGTGTATGCATATTCCACATAGGAAAAATGGATCTTAGTACTCAACGACTGAGAACAAATATATACATGGAAGTATAAATGATATGTGAGAAAGGTTAGAAAATATAAGTATAAAGGCTATGAAAACCTTGAAAAAGAGTCATCTATTCTTTGTGAAAGGTGCAAACTAGGGAAACAAAGTAGCAAGCTGAACATACCAGGAGAAATGTAGCGATCGATGCTTGCAGAAACTATTGTAGAATCATTTGCTGCACAAGTTGAAGAAATTTGGCAATGCCAAAAGCATGGATCTTTGCACTTCTGCCTTTATCAATTTGTGTATGTCATTTTGGTTAGTTTTGTTGATGTTCATTGTGAATATTCGCTTTACTGGTATACTTTCATTGTTCTGCGTTGCAAATGTCTTCCTTAGAGAAGCTAAAATCGTGAAAATATTTAAAGGTCGAAGAAGAAGTATACCTTTCATCCATTAAGTGAAGTTGATATGTACAGTATGTTTGCTGAAATTGTATCAATCCAATCATAAGGAATAACATTGTTGTAGCAACAATGAGCCAGAAAGATAAACCCCATTTGTTTGGCTTGTTTGGCCTGATGAGAATTGGAGGAAGGCCCAAGTATATTGTCATTATCATTTGTGCCATTTCCATAGATCTTAGCACAGAGCCCTGGATTTTGTGAAAATTTATGTTGGTTTACCTTATTAATGAGTGAATGTGGAACAGGCCCACTTAACTCGTTATTTAAAATATCAAGAAAACTAAGATTCAGTGCACCAAAACTGCTTGGAATTGAACCAAATAGTTTGTTGTTTGAAAGATTTAAGGAGTTTACATCAGCAATAGATCCAATAACTAAAATTAATTTTCTGTACTGTATATTATAAATACAATATACTACTAAATTGAAATGAATAAAAAACATTTATAGAGGAAGAAAGCTAGCATTTCTAACTTTGAAGACATGAAGCATTATGTATTTAAACTGATTTAGTGGTACCTATAAAAATGGTTGTCTAATTTCTAATATATGTAATCAATATAATGAAATAGAGGAAGTGTTGCAAAGTATATTGCATACAGGATGCCGACCGAAATGTGCAAACAAAATAGCATAACATCGCATTCAAAGGCACCTAGTGTTGTTTTGACCGACACATTTTGAAATACAATCCGTAACAAAATAGCATAACGTTGATTCATCGCAATCAAAAAGTGGTATTGAGCTGGTAGCTAATCATATATGCAGAGGGTGGAATGACAACAGCAACACTAGTTTGTGTCTATGACAACACCAAGATGAGAATTGCGGGACTGGAAATCAAACCGAAGCTTTCTTACTGTATCCCTTCATGCAGATGTATCAGTCGTTGCAACAAGGCCTTGAGCTTTTTCAGAAGGTCAATAGTTGGTTGGAGACGATGAAGAAGGAAGACCGGGCGCGGAAGGTGTCTTTCCTTAATGTGAAGAAGAGCAGCTTGCTGTCCATCTATTTCATCACAGTATTGATAAAGTCGAGTGAAGTATTTGCTATCCATCTTGGTAGTCTGAAAGAGGGGGCAAACAGAAGTTGAATTAGTTGGATGTGATATATGGGAATTAGTGTTCTGAAGTAAAAGGAAAGCATAAAAGATAGATGAAATGAAAAGCAAAAATACAAGTATAGGCAGTTGTAGAGAAAGGGACATGGGGTAGTTCAGTTAAAAGAGAACTTACTAGAAGGAGATTGGAAGGCAGTAGATGTTGTGTTCAAATTGCAGGTGGCTGTGTAGACTTTGAAGTCAACATGGCTTCCTCTTGTTGCCTGCGTGCCACGTAAACATTGCCTTCGATGCGGGAGTAGCGACTAAAGGGAAACAATGGAGAGATGCGGAGGTCATTCAAGCTTCTAACTCTAGAAATGGCAGTGAATGTTAAACCTTGACGGTCTATGTTTCCAATGTCCACTGTTGCCATTTGTAATGTCATGCCTTGTGATTTATGTATTGTCAATCCCCATGCCATTCGAAGGGGAATTTGCCTGCGAGAACCTCGTGTTATTGGGGGGAGTGGAACATAGCTTGGGTTGAAGGCATCCCATTGTGGGCATTTATATTGGAAGAAGTCAACAATAACAAATGATGGCAACTCAGGGGGTTTTGTGCCTAGTAGATAGAGAATGGAAACAACTTTACCAAGGGCTCCATTGACAAGGCCTGCTTCAACCCATAAGTTTCATGTGAGGAGAACTTGTTGTTCATTGCAAATAAGAACTTCTGCATCTAGTTGTTCATCTTCTTCCTTTGTAGTAGTAGGATGATGTTTTTTTCTCTCTACATAGGAGCGTGCTATTGGGATGTTTAATTGTTTGAGCATTTGTTTGTTATGCAATTTAACAGCTTGGTTGGTTGGATATAGGTGCATTGCTTTTTCAAATGCCTGGTTGGCAGATGTTGATAAACAGGAGCTACCCCTTGACATGAGAAGGTTCCAGTCCTCAGTAGTAGGTGTTGCATTTTTTAGGTTTGTAAGGAGTTGGTGAAAAGCAACTTGAGAAGGGGTGGTGCCGTGTTGACGGAAGATTGTAGTAAGTGTGACAACACTGTTGAAGCTGCACCACAGGGCATTTCCACGTGAGGTCCCAACATACATGGGGATGTCTTTCATAGGTGGCAGCTGCCCAAGATCGCCAACGAGGATGATAGACCAATTTCCGAAAGGGAGATTTCGATGTGAAGGGAATGCCTCCCTTAAGCGGTTGTCGATGCGTGAAAGTAGTCTGGGCCCAATGAAGCTCATTTCATCAATTAGAATGTATTTAACATGACGTAGTTGTGCTTGTAGCTGTAGAAGTGGTTGACCCTCAAGGGGATGCATTGGACCTATTGGAATGTGGAGGGCCGAATGGATTGTAAGTGCACTGATGTTAAATGCTGCAACACCAATTGGAGCAAGTAGGAGCAATGGGTTTGAAGTGGGAGTAGACTCAACAAGGAAGGAAGCTTTTAGTCTATCAATCAAGAAAGATTTGCCTGTGCCAGCGGTACCTTGGACAATCATTCTAAGTGGAGGAATGGAGTAAGTGGTCCTAAAATGGGCAAGGATAATGTTTAGAGCAAGTTGTTGTGTGGGCGATAGTGAATGAAGGGAGTGTGGAACTTGAGAGGGGGTGGACTGGATCTTAGTGAAAGAATGATTGAACTCTATGAAATTTATCGTTGTCTCTTGAAAAGTGGAGGGTATAGTAGTATGGTTCCAATTATGGTTTGAGTCAATGTCATGATGCCCAAGCATATCAAGGTCATCAACCTCAAGGTTATTGCCTAGGTGTAGTTGAGAAAGGAACTGCCATTCTTACATGTCTACAGAGTTAGAGTGGGTGGGAATTGAAGAAGTGGAGGTATCATTAGAGGAAGGGGATTAAGGATCTTCAGAGGCACGGTGAACATGCCATGCAATATATGTGTCTTTTTTAAGTTCCCAATGTGAGATGATTTCTTCATCAGTTGAGCCAACATCCGTTGGGAGTGTGCAAAAAGGAAAGTATAGAAGTAGTTCACTCCAACAGAAAGAAGCATAGTAGGCATCAGTAGAAGAATGGATGGCATTGTAGCGGGGAATGACAAGAACAATATTTGGAGTTTTTATGTGTTTCCATTGGGAATTCTTTCGGCGAGCAGAGAAGGATGAAGAGCGGGCAGCTTTAAGAAGAGGTAGTGCTTCAAGTGAAGTAGGTCTATTCATGTATGCCAAAATGAAGCGTGGTGTTGGGGGGGAGGCACCTTGAGCATTAAAAACATGTCTAAAAACATTGCGACTGACATTGAGGGAAATAAATGAGCGGTTACAAAGTGAGAGTGGGAGTTTTTGGAGCATATGGCATGTCTCTTGTGCGCCGATGTCCCGATCGGCAACTGTTTCTGTCAAGAGTTTCCGAATGACATTGAGAATGGGCGTTGTAGGGTGTGAGGACTGTGAGAGACATGCTAGCATTTGGCGATAGCTTTTCTATTTTGTCTCTGATTTTGCTGCATATTTTGAGATGTAGTTGAGAACAACATGTTGAGAAAGAACTGGTTGGAAATCGATGTTTTCTCTCCAAATGGATAGCATGTAAGAGTTGTAAACATTCAACCTCTCATCATTTTGGGCTAGGATGAATACCTTTTGTCCATCCCTATCAATAGCCAATGAAGTTGTGGGTTGTGGTTTCCATGGTGCTCTGTATCGACAGGTAAGAGTAGGGCCTTTCTTGCGAAGGCAAGATGAGGGATGGCATTTTGTATGCCTTTGAACACAATTTACAATTTCTTCGTAGTCCTGAATGTGAGAGGATGCAAATATTGTTGGTGTTGGCAAGATGCATGGATCATGATCTGCAGAATGGTGCAAATAAGGTTCACGTTGTTGAGGAGGGCTAGGGTTCCAAGAAGAGATGTGTTGATCGAAATAGAGCTTTGCTTTCTCAACTTCGACATGGTCATTCTAGTTTAGGTTGTCGATATCAAGTTCATTTTCTAACCAGAGGAAAACATGTATGTGTGCGGAGCCCCTATGTTGCCATTCATATCTGGAAACAGGAGAAAGGTAAATTTGTAAGGCGAGTGTATATGTAGAATTGAGAACAAAGAAAAGAAGGATGGATAGGTGAATACCTGCACCAGTAGTATTTTGTGTGGAAGCCTTTTTGCAAGACCTCTTTGAGGAAGATTTTGAAATGGAAATGAATGGATTATGCTGCAAGATGCGGGTTCTTGATTATATTGTGGAATTTCCATCGTGATAGTTCAACATCAGTAGAGGGGGGGGGTTCCAGGCATGATCATATGCAAGTCGTGCCATTTGGTGTCTGCTTCACTAAGGGTGAAGAAGAAGGTAGGACTACCTATTTGTGTGATCATATGAGTGAGTTTATTTCTTCGTTTGTTCCAAAAAGAGCATGTCCCCCTGAGGGCTAAGCCGAAGTGCATGATCTATTCAGGAAGTATGGAATCAGGGGTGTCATGGAGGTGTGTTCGAACGTCTTCAACGGTTACTGGCAAGTTGTCCTCGATGTTTCTTTTAATAAAGACAGTAGTCGTTGATTGGTTGTAGTGTTGCAACATAAGATTGTATAGGTAATAGTAGAATCTTGGGTGTTGGCCAAAGCAGTTATCATGGTAGCGAATGAGGTGCAGATCAAATTCTGGCATTTCAACTTTCAAAAGGTGTGTTTGAGCAAGCATGGGAACTCCTGTGGGGAAGAGTGTGGAGAAGGCCATAGCAAAGAGGCATTTTGTGGTGTATTCATTGATAGCTGAGAGTGAAATAGAAGGCCAAGGAATCGAAGTGGTGGAAGCAGGACGGGAAGAGTGTAAGTAGTCACATATTTCTTCAATTTCAGTCTGGGAATCTGGGAGTGTAGATACAAAAGAGGAAGGTTGGAGGTCTGAGGGTTTTGGTGGTGTAGGAAGGTCGTGATTGACACTATGAAGGTCAAATATAATGTCAGGAGAGGATGAGGTGACGTGGCGGAGGATCAAAGAGACATCCATAGGGCAAGAAGGCAAGGCATTAACCATAGTTTGGTTGATATGAACATCGCTATAGTAGGGATCATGTGCTAGTTTGTAGTCTAGAGCTGCAACAACATGGGTCCTACTTACGAAGAAGTCATAGGCTTTTTGGTTAGAGCCATGTCTAGTAACGACAAGTATGTCTAAGTCAGAGATTAGGCGAGGGAGGGTTTTGGCAATAGAAGATATGTCCTACGAGAAGCAAATAGTATGGCCGGTGTATTTGAATTGGCCACCACACGCATGGGTTACTTGTAAGATTGGGTTAACACATGCAATGAGCATTTCCTCTATTTGGTTTAAAGAGGCAAGGACAAATGGTTGGTCGCCAAGGTCCATGTTGTTTGCAATGGAGAAGAGGTGGGTTGACTTTGTATGTGCGCATTGGTAGCAACATATGTTACCATGGTACAAGTTTGTTTTCATACCTGGGTAATATTCTTTGCATATGGAGCAAATATGCAAGGGAGAAAGGTCATCTATCCTTGTGCGAAATTGGTTGTGTGCATGGTTAAGGGTGGGGTTGAAGAAATTTTGAGGATTGGAGGATGGAGTTTCATGTCTTGATGGGGACATGTGTGAGGCAGATGAGGGGGACACGGAAGTGAAGGTATGAAGGTTAAACGAAGGAATATTAGTAGAAGGATTTGTTGAAAGAGATGGGGTTGGAAGTGAAGTGTGAGGATGTTGGAGTGGAGCAAGATGATTTTGGGGTATATTTTCGTGCATTTGGGGAACAAGCCTAGCACTATACTTGAGAGGTATATGTTTGTTGGAGGTGTCTTTATTTTGTGCATAGAGGAGCCTCCTTTCAAGATTTTTTGAGGGGACTTCAGAAGCCTCTGGCATGTCCATCCGGATACAAATATTAGGTGTGAACATTAGTGCATACAATAGTTAGTTGAGCAGGAATAATATTGATTGTAGAGAAAGAGTGCATGGAGTGTATATATAAGGAAGAATGTTTAATGAAGGAGTAGGAAGAAGTACATATTTAAAGGGAAAGGAAATAAGAGAAAGTTTGTTTTATATTTTTAATTTGTTTTGTAAATTGTGAGAAAGTGTGTACATCCACATATTAGGTCTACAACATAAAGTACTGAAGAGGATCTGTACAAATTAAGAAGTATAAAGATGGAACATGTAGCATAAGTAAAGATGAATTAGATGTAAGGTAAAGAAGCAACAACCTTGTATATTTAGGTAACAAGTATAAATATGCAAGATACAGCATAAATAAAGATGAAATATATTTAAGGTAAAGAAGTAGCAACCTTGTATATTTAGTTTTTTGTCTAAGTAATGATGAATTAGATATAAGCTAAAGAAGCAACAACCTTGTCTAATTTTTTTTAATATTTAAAGGTAAAAGAGTGAACATGTAACATAAATGTAGAATTGTAAAAGAGCATGGAGACAAAGATAGTATGTTGATTAGAACAAACAACATAAGAGCATATATATTATATTTAAAGTTAAAATATACAACATGTAACAAAAGTGTAGATAGATAGAGGAGAGAAGCACATAAGAGAATATATATTATATTTAAAGTTAAAAGAGACGACATGTAACGAAGATGTAGATAGGTAGAGGAGAGAAGAACAATGATGAATTGCACATACAAGATGATGTATATTATATTTAAAGGTAAGAGTTCCAACATGTAATAGACAAGTAGATACATAGATGAGAGAAGAGCAACGATGAAGTCCACATATAAGAGTATCTGTGAATGGAAGAAGAGGATGGTAGGGGGAAGATATGAAAACAAATGGAGGAATACATAGGAGATGTCGTGTAGATGTTAAGTTGAGAATGCGGAGAAGAGGGAGGTCTAAAGGCGGCGAGCGATTGGTGGGCCACAAAGTTTCTTTATATCTTCGAGGATAACATGAGATGCAGCACCATAGTTCATCTCATCTGAATTGAACAGGACAACCTTCAAGGGGTCCGCACCATTGAAGCAGTCTGTTTTGACAGATAATGTGAAAACGAAATGGCGGCATGAAACCTTTGAACATATCTCATGGATAGCAGTAGGCTCAGCAGAGAGTAGGAACAACTCTTTGGCTGTGATGGCAAGGAGCTCAGTTGCAGCATCATTGAAAGTTGTGACATTTTTAAGCAGGCCTGTGTGGACATGCATTTCAAGCTTGAGCACATAGCGGTAATCACATTCTAGGAAGTCACCATCACATTTATTGCAGTGCCACATTCCATCTAACTGGTTGACAACTTTTTTCATGCATTGGGTGCCATCAACTGAGAGAGGGCATGCAAGGAAGTATAAATCTTGCATGTCAATAGATGTTATAGTTGCACGAGTGGAGAACCATCTTGATTTTTCAAGGGGATTTAAGGAAAGTAGCTCAACAATTGTACATTGTGGGTGTTTTCGTGTGGAGGGACCAGAGAACTTTCTACTCATTGATGGTGAAGAGCTCAAGCGGCCTCGTTCATGGAACCATGTTTGGAGTTGGTGGGTCTTTGGAATGTCTGGATTTAGAAGGAGGTTGCTAGTGGAGATGGTCCCTATGGTCCTTCCATTAAATTCTGCTATGCGACCCCCTTTGATTGCAAGAACAGTTGGTGAATATGAAGAGCGAAGCGTTGCAAGGTCATTTCCTGTAGAGTGGCAATGTTCGCCCCAGAGCGTGATGTCAATGCTATACCCAAACATGTCTTCCAAGTTAAGAGTATTTCTGGGTGTTTCAGCCCCATCTCTTCGACGAATGGTGGAGGTCAGAGAGTTGGATCTGACTACACAAATGGTGTCTACAAGTGAGCTGAGGTCTGTAGTTCTAATTTCACTGATACGTTTGAACCAGAACTGGTGGAAAGGAATATTTGGAGCATCATCTAAGGAAACTTGGATGGTAGAAGCTGCAAAGAGGAAGACCTCCCATTTTCTATTTAAATGATTGTATAGTGGGTTTGCTGGTTTGACTGTGCCATTTGAGACCATGTAAACCTACCCAATTTGGACATGGCCATGCAAGGAATCTGCCAAGTCATTAAAGGCGGAAAGATGGATCTCATCACCGTTAGAGTCAACAAGGTCAAAGGCGAAGACCTTTCCGGAGCCGCGAGCATTTTTGTATGGGTGAAGCGCTATTTTTGCAAGAATTCGGCCTTAGATTGACCAATATTTATGATAGGGGTTGAGTGCCATGAATGGAATGGTAGCAGGTGTAGCAGAGGACAATTGAGTTGATGTTTAAGAGGAATATTCTATTTGAGTTAGTGTATGAATGGAGGGGTTTTGAGACATTGAAGAACAAGTTTGGATTGTCGACGGTTGAATAAATTGAAGAAGCTTTGGGTCCCCAATTGAAGATGCATGACTCTGGGAAACTTCGAGTTCAAGCAATTTTATAGTCCTGGAGGAAAGAAAAGGAAACAAGAAATCAATGCGTTAATATTTGTAGTGTAAGCGGGGTAGAGATGGAAAAATAGAAACAATGCATAAAGGATGGGGTCAAGAGTGTGAATGTACGCATAGTTTTGTAAGAAAGTGAAACCAGCTTTTCGGAGAATGATAATTGATCCAAGTTGGAGGTCACCGGAGGCGACATGGCCATTGTATGCAGTTGGAAGAAAACTTCTGTGTTGGGAAGCACCGTCAGAAAGTGATACACGGTAGTGTGGGGATGATGTCTTTGTCGAAGGAATAAGGCTAAGTTCGACTATTTGAAGGGATGGCTGGAGTGATGTAGAGCCAGCTAGTAGCAAAGCGATCGCATTCTCTGTTAGAATAGGCTCCATGATCAGATGTTGCAAAGATGCCTTCAAATGCGAGAACCTGCAAAATGTAGGCATAGGGGAAGGATGAATGCAATATTTTGAAGAAGCTATTGAGCAATAATTGTAGAAGTGCTTAGGAGGTGTTTGGTTGTACACAAGTTGATTTTTCATAGTTAGTTTGGAAATAGTATTTGGCAATATTTAAGATTGCACTGGTGTACGAAGAGTTGTTATTTCTGTATTATACTATTTTTCCAAGTAAGGGAAAGTAGAGCTGTTTTTTTTGTGTAATGTAGTTATATGCAATACATTAATAGATGCATTCTACAAGGTTGGCCTATTAGAGAGAACTCAACGGATCTTCGCTGACATGCCAGAGTAGACTCTGAAATCTGATATTTTTTCCTTACAAAATGTTGATAGCTGGACTCTAGCAAATTGGTACTAGGAAGGCAAGAAATATACTTCAGCAGCTAAGTGATAGTGGTGATTTTCGTAATAGTACTACATATGCCACCCTAATGGATGGACGATGCAAGGAAAGCATGGCCGCAGAGAGGAAGAAAAATTTTCTCTGAGATAAAGGGTAAAAGAAGTTTTGATGGCAGCGTTAACATATATTCAGCATTAAACAATCCCTTCTACAAAGTAGAACAGTTGCAGGAGCCAGATAGGTACTGCACAAAATGATATAAGGGCTCATATGAGAATGCCATTACATTTTGCAACCGTAATTATGAAGTTGTCAAAGAAATGTTTTCAAGGGGTTACAACCCATTGAAATCACATTCTCTGTTTTCATGGACACTCTTTCTAGTGACAGTGATTTTTTCTTTCTATTGTGAGCTGCTTTATCTCATTTTGGAAAAGCGCAGAGGACTAATGAAATAACATTGTGAATGTTGAACATCCCCATGGATGGACTGTGCAAACAATGATGTTGAAAATCCTATGGATAGACTGTGCAAAGAAGTAAGCTACCAAGTTCTCAAAGAAATTTTTGCAAGGGGTTACAACGCATCGAAATCACATTCTCTGTTTTCATTTCTAGTGACATTGATTTGTTCTTACTATTGTGAGCTCCTTTATCTCATTTTGGAAAAGTGTAAAGGACTAATGAGATCACATTGAGGATGTTGAACATCCCTATGGATGGACTGTGCAAAGAAGGTAAGCTACCAAGTTCTCAAAGAAATGTTTGCAAGGGGTTACAACCCATCGAAATCACATTCTCTGTTTTCATTTCTAGTGACAGTGATTTGTTCTTACTATTGTAAGCTGCTTTATCTCATTTTGCAAATGGGCAGAGCACTAATGAAATCACAGTGAGGATGTTGAACATCCCCATGGATGGACTGTGGAAAGAATGATGTTAAAAATCCTATGGATGGAGTGTGCAAAGAAGGTAAGTTTGAAGAGTGTAAGCAAGTACTACATAGGTTAAATCCTAATGTCATTGCAAAAAGTGCTTTGATTGACGGTCTTTGCAACAAAGCCATGATCGATGAGGCTAAGCAGTTGTTGTATGAGATGCGTACGAAGAATACATGTTCTAATGTTGTCACATACAAAGCCAAAAGTCATATAGTTTGATTGATGGTCTTTGGAAGAAAGGCATGATGGATGAGGCTAAGGAGGTTTTGTATGAGATGGCTAATAGAAATATATGTTCTAATGTTGTTAGATACATGGAAAAAAGTCATACAACCACACAGTGAAAAGGCATGCAGAACATGTTGGTGTAGATTGTCTTATTTTTAAGATTACTTTGGAAGGCATGCCAGGTTAATGTATTGCACACTGAGCTTTTGGGTTGCGTACTATCCATGTTCCCTATGATAGGAATTAGAACATGAAGCAATCAATGCACAACCCAAATAGATTTTATATTTAAAAAATTGGATCTTCTTAAACATGCCATTGCATCCACTCTAAAACTATACATAATTGAGCAATGAGTTTATACAGAGGCATGAAAATTTGAATATGATAAAGGAAGTGAGTTTCTGTTAGGGAAGGGAACATATAAAATGGATATAAATAACTATCAATGAAGTGGTAGCCTTAAATGTGTTGAAATGTGGACAAGAAAACTACATTCAATTTCAAGGCAACAAGTTTCTAGTAGGGAAGCAAACATATATAATGGATGTAAATGATTGCCAACGAAATTGCAGCGTTAAATCTGTTGAAATGTCGAAAACAGAACTACATATATTTTTTGAGTTGAGTTGAAAAATGAACAGTATTTTTCTAATTCAATAGGTAGTTCCCAAAACAGGAGAGAAAAGCTTGAAGAAGAATATTTACTTCCAATAGAAAAATTACATCATGAGCTTAATGAAAGAAATTTTCATTTTGGAACTTAATATATGTTTTCAATATTTGGTTGTAAAAAATGATCTAGATATCTCAAGAACTGAGGATAATGTTGATGTAATAACAAACATACTATCTACATTCAAATTTCAAATAACAGTTTTGTGAAACTAAATTCATAATAAGGATGCCATTTTTAAGGAAACTTGAGCTCAATTCGAGAAATTAGATAAAGGGAGAACCCTTCATATTATCAGTTTGAAAGCAAAGGTGGATCAAGACAGAACTATGAGTAATTCCTTGATAATATGAACAGATAATTTGGAAGAAACAGTGCAAGAAGTAGTATTTCCTACTCTGCACTTAATAGGTCTTGCGTGAATATGGATCAATGTTTAGCATCCTTCCAGTTGTGGTATACATCATAGGTGCTAAAGAATTTTGTTACACAATTTTTTGAATGAAACATAAGGATTAGATGACTACAAACTATGCCACTTGATGTTCTATCCATTTGCTTGACAAGTCAACCAGAAGACTACAGAAGTAGTAAAAAGATCACTATAAGACATTGGTTACAATAAAACAAGATATATTTTTTGTAAATCAAATGCCTGAATAGCTAGATAGATAAATAGCATGAGTGGAATCATATTAAAATGATACCCATGCTAACTTATGATCTATTTTGTGGTGTGATTGTTGTTCTGTTAAGGAGAGACTGTGATCTCTCTCAAACCCCAAGATATATACATGTTGCAAAAGCCACAGAAAGGTACAAAAATAAAATTAAGTTTCTTTTCAAATGACCCTACATGAAGTTATGTGATTACATTCACTGCAAGCATGTTCACACCCAATGCTTCTTACGTGATTACATAGCTTCTTTGTATTTGACACAAAATTGCAGCAAATCAGTCATTCTGCTAAGAAGAAAAAACCACTGTGGATATTTTCTTCATCATACTGAATGCCTAAATTTTAAAGGGCTAAAAAAAACTCTTAAGATGTGGCACAAGCCGACCACATGAATGGGTTATGTCAAGCTGTGTAGTCACTATATATGCACAGGTACACTTTAATAATGAGCCATCAAAAGCACAAAAAATAAATTAAACAACCAAATCAAAATTTGCTGAGCATCACAACTGTTTGTGTATATGTGGAGTGCCTATATCTACATAGTGATGCTTTAATAATGATCCACCAAAAGCACAAAAAATAAATTAAACAGCCAAATCAAAATTTGTTGAGCATCACAACTGTTTGTGTATTTGTGGAGTGCCCACCGATACTGACACCCTTGACCTTGGTTAATAAATTCTAACCTAGACAAAGAACACATAAAAACACCAATTCTGATTTGATCTTATTGCCACCAATGGAAAATGTGTGATCAAGCTTCGGTCATGTAATATATGCCTTCAGAGTTCCCTATTTCTTTATCCGCAGTTACAAAATTGTAATAACTTCAAATTTCTAACCATATTTTGATTGAAATTTGATTAAATTCAACTCTCAATTATAATTCTATTATATGGTTGTTTCTTGAGCCTAATATGTTTTTGGCATATTACAAATGTCTATACAAACTTCACATCTATTATTAGTTCTTGTACATTGTAACCAGTTTTCTTGCATATACGCATTCAAGAATTTGACCCTGGTACACTGACCACTTGCTAACCTACTGATTTCATTGGTTATTTAGTGGGATACCATAGGACAGGAGTGGTTCAGGACAATAAAAGGCAACTATTACCATGGAGCTCACGGAATCATTGTAAGCAACAGTGAACTGTATTTGGTATTATATCTTTCAGAAACTGCAATTCTGTATAAAGTTATAAACTAAAAATATGCCTTTCCATCCAGTGTAAAAAGCTACAAACAAGTTCCATGGAGTGAGAGTCATTATGCTTAACTGAAATTGTAGCAAAGTTATATATGTAGCAAAGATACACAAGCTGATTTATAAATGCAGGATGGTAACATTAGTGCAATACTTACTTGTCCTGCAAGTAGGGATCTTCTGATGGAAATCTGGAGTAGGGATCTTGTGGAAGCAGCCACAACCCACAGGTAATTGCAACTAACAGGAAAGGTAGGCAGGAAAGTCGAGCGACAACCAACAACAAATTTCAGAGGCAGGTAACACCAAAGGCATAAGGTATAGCAACAAAAAATTTCAAAAAGAATAGCAACAGCGGATATAAATTTCAATTCCATGAGAAGAATAAATATGTAGATCAACAGTCTAACTAGAAGAGTACTCATAGATTATGGAGACAGCGCATAAAAATCTAAATCAGATCTGATTTTGGAATAACATCGGCGATGATGGAGTATAGCTGATGAGTCACGCAGTGGTTTTAATGACAGGGTTCATGTCATTATATTTCTAATTTCATCTGGCGTTTGATTTCGATTTCAGTAGCTCTGATATTGACCAGAGATTAATGTGTTAGCGACAGATTTGATGGCATTACAGATGTGTATTTCATTTCATGGTTGATTTCATAGCGGTAAGAATATGAAGAATATCAGAGAAATCCGGATTTCTCTAGATTGAGCAGACACATTGAATTCGGTAGAGGGGCATTGATTTTAGTAGGCAGAGGGAGTAATTCTAGATTGAGCGAAGAGTATCAATCAATCAGTTTGTTAATGATAGGAATTCGGTTCGTTAATGGTAGGACGACATGGATAGGCAGGTGGATAGGTAGGTGACATAGGGAAATCTGGCGAGGGACAACTGTAGAGAACGACGAATCTCTAGAGTGTCGCTACCAAAAACCCCACAATAGAATGACTATCGGCGTAATAATATATATTTCGTAATAATATGTTTATTTATTAAACTTTATATATTATATTTATTGAAATATGTATAATTAGATATAAATATTATATGTTTTAATATATTTAATAGTTTATATTTTAATTTATAGGTTTCCAATAATGGTGAGGTGAATGGTATTGATTTAATTTTTAAAAATATGTTTAGTAATTGTAAAAATAAAAGATTCAGATATATATATTTTTTAATATAATTTTAATTAAATTTATATCCATAAATACCATTAAATACTTATTACTTATTATTATTTTATTATTTCTTTTATTACATGTAGTTTAAATGTAAATATATGTTTAAGTCATATATTTATGATAATAACAATAATAATTTAAAATAACAATATAATATAATTAATTTTTATGACTCTTTTAATGTTAATAATGTAAAATATATTATGAAAAAATATTTTAATATTTATTATAAAATAATATCTAATAATAATATTAATAATTTTATTTTTAATTATAAAACTATTTAATACCATAATCTTTTATAAAATCTTCATATTCATTAAATCATGGATAGCAAACCAAAATTATTAGTATCGATCACATCATTGAAATTCAATCAAACATTTATGTAGCTTCGACGAAGATTTTTATATAGTTTATTTTGGGAACAAAATTGAATGCAGACAAAAAAATTAAAAAAAAAACATGATGAAAGATGTTGTGTGGAAATGGAAATTTATAGTTAAGGAATGTTGGAATTTCTGAATATTCCAAACACACAGGGAGAATAAATATTCTTCTCTTCAACGCAGAGATTCAATATAAAATTTTTGAATGCTGGATAGAGATGGCACAAAATTTGAAAACTATTTCATTAACATGAAAAACTATTACAAAATGGAGATTCTGTCTTCAGAATGAAGTTCTGGTTTTACAATGGATTAGCTGCTATAGACGCAACGTTACAATCTTTGCTCTCTGTCTCTCTTTCTGCGTTCAGGCATTACAAAACACAACACAGTCTATCTGTGCAACACAAACTAAGTCAACTGTGCTATTCAAAATTATATATGGTCCAGTACATTTAAAATTAAAACAAAACTTATTACAAAATTATATTGGCGACACCCCTCTGTGGGTCCCTGCAGGGGCACTCCTCTGTGGGTACAACAAAACTATGTTGTGGTGTCGCAGTGAACGATAGTTGTTGATCTCTGGTCAATGCACAATTTCCTGGTCAACAGTGGAGGTACCCCCTCTGGCTAACCCTCCCAACCTGCTCTCAAAAAATCGTTGATCTCGTGGTGAACTTCTCGCCCCTCGTTGATCCGCGTGTTTAACTTTGGTGGGGTCTGGTTCTTTTAAACCTTTATACTCCGCCCGTAACATTACTTTTAACCAAAATTTGATAAACCTTTTACCCGGATTTCAAACTTCAAACAAAATGTATTGTAATCAAATTTGCATTACAAATTAGCCCTACGTTAGTAGGCCCAAAACCAACACGAACGCAATCTGATTGGCTAGCTGCTGGGGCCCGCGGAACTCAACCAAAATATTATGAACCGGATTCTATAAAATCTTCACGTAACAAATGTGGTTGATGACGTCATGGCAAAAACTTGCACGATAACGTGTGATTGGCCCACGTTCTGGCTAAGTTTCCAGTGGGACCACATCGCATCGGCACATCGGCGGATGAGCAGTGTTGTGGAAGGATTGGACCTTTGGCAAAGTGATATGCGATGTGCGATGCTATGGGGATCACATCGCATCACAATATCGCATCGGCGGAAAACACATTTTCGGATGGGAGGATGGTGAAGTGCGATGTTGCGATGTGCGATGGTGGTAGGGACCACATCACATCACAATATCGCATCGACAATGAATATTTGTGGAGGGGAATAACATTGTCTGTTGTGATGTGTGATGTGCAATATCGCAACATCGCATCGCATTGAAACTTCACATCAACAAGACGCTTAGAGCCCAGTTCAAAGTAAAACACTAGCACGTAAATAACTTTGGTTGGTCAGGGCATTAAGAGCTCGATAAGACGCTTCTTTAATAAAACCTGTTGTTTTGTGGTTTGAACCACAGTTTCTTCAATTCCTCTGCAAAATTCGGCTGCGCCCATAAAACATAAATTCATCCTTACAACTTCATTTAAAAATTTGTTGAATACACAATGGTGTGCACTCAACCTCTGCCCCTGTTGTACTCTGTTTCTCCTGCACGGGGTTTTGCAGCTGACTTTAATATTTTCAACACTCCCCCTTAAAGTTAGTTGTTGGGTTATCTATCATACCCAATCATTTCCTCAAATATTCAAAACTATTTTGCCCCAATGGCTTTGTCAGAATGTCTGCAAACTGCTCCTCTGTTCTACAGTGTTGTAACTCCCTGATGTAGTGAAACTTTGCATCTATGTGTTTAGTTCTTTTGTGAAACACAAAATTCTTTGACAATTCTATAGCTGAGCTATTGTCACAATAAATCACTGTTCCTTTTACCTGTTCTTGACATAAAATCCTCAACATTCTTCTCATCCAGACTGCTTTACATGCTACTGTTGTAGCTGCCACATACTCTGCCTCTGCTGTAGACAATGCTACAATAGGCTATTTCTTAGAAGCCCATGAAATAACTCCTGAACCCATATGAAAAACATAACCAAATGTGCTTTTCTGGTCCTCAATACTTCCAGCCCAATCACTGTCAGTATATCCAATCAATTCAGATTTTTCTGAAGTTGCATACAAAATACCATACGTCTTTGTTCCTTTCACATACCTCAGAATTCTTTTTGCTACTTGCCAATGTGCTTCTTTTGGCCTTTCCATAAATTTGGAAATCAAAATAATAGCATGCATAATATCAGGCCTAGTTGCAGTCAAACACATGAGGCTGCCAACTATGCTCTTGTACAAACTAGGATCAAAATCCTTGTTGCTGTCATCTTTGCGAAGTTTCAATCCCATTACTGTGGGAGTAATTGCTGCCTTGCAATCCTGCATATTAAAAATTTCCAAAACTTCATTTACATATTTAACTTGAGAAACAAAAATCTTCTTTTCATTTTTCTCTACTTCTATTCCTAAGAAGTACCTCAACAATCCCATATCAGTCATTTCAAATTCATCTTTCAAGACTGTTTTAAAATTCTCAATGAGGTAATCATCATTACGTGTGAATATCACATCATCAACATATAAAACAGTAATGAGCATCTTACCATCTATCTCCTTGATGTATAATGTGGGTTCTCCTTCATATTTTTCAAACCCATTCTCCAGTAGATAAAAATCTATCCTACTGTACCATGCTCTTGGTGCTTGTTTCAGCCCATAAAGAGTTTTCTTCAATCTGCATACTTTGTGCTCTTGGCCCTTTTTCTCATAGACTAGAGGTTGTTCAACATAAACCTCTTCCATCAATACTCCATCTAGGAATGCTGACTTTACATCCATTTCGTAAACCTTCCATTTATTTTGTGCTGAAATGGACATCACTGCTCTCACTATTTCCATTCTTGCAACTGGTGCAAAATTTTCCTCATAGTCTCTTCCATGTTGCTGCTTGTAGCCTTTGACAACAATTCTGGCCTTATGCCTTTCAATATTACCTTCAACATTGTTTTTGGTCTTGTAGACCCACTTTACTCCAATGACTTCCTTGTCATTTGGGAGATCAACCAATTCCCATGTATCGTTTTTCTCTATGGCATTTATTTCTTCATCCATAGATTCTATCCATTTTTTGTCTTTCAATGCATCTTCAAAATGAATAGGATCATCAACATGAAAATACAATGCAAATAAAGAGTTCATACCTTTATTTTTTTCTTCTTCCTCATAGATTTCATTTATATTTCTGAATCAGGTTCCTCTTTCATTTGGTGTAGCTATGCTTGAAGAAGCACTCAAATCTCCTCTTTGTGGTGTGCTTGGAGAAGCACTCTCATTTCTTCTCAAGGGTGTTCTTACTCCAACTTGTGGTGTCCCTTGTTGTCCTTATGTTGGTGAAGGTAGTGGTGCTAATGATGGATGTATTTCAGCCATCTCATCCACATTTTCATCATGAGACAAACAGCTTTTGACATTGACTATTTTCTCAATGCTTCCATCCCATGCTTCTTCTTCTATGAATTGCACATCCGTGATTATAACAAATTTATTTGTGGATGGGTTATACAATATATATCCCTTGGATTCTTCACAGTATCCAAGGAAGATGCACTTCTTCCCCTTACTGTCCAACTTCTTTCTCAGCTAATTTGGAATGTGTGCATAAGCCACACCCAAAAACTCTCATGTGGGTGACTCCTTGTTTTTTGCCACTCCACAATTCTTCTAAAAATCTATTCATCACTGCTTTTGTTGGGCATCTATTCAAAATATATACCGCACAAATTATAGATTCTGCCCAATACTCATTTGGAAAATGTTTTGCCTTCAACATACTTCTCACCATATCCATGATGGTTCGATTTTTTCTTTCAGCAACACCATTTTGCTTCAGTGTGTAACTTGTTGTGAATTGTTTATGTGTGTCGTTTTCTATGCAAAAATGCAGAAATTCTTTTGAGATATACTCACCTCCTCTATCATTCCTTAAGACTTTGATATGCTGCCCACTTTGTTTCTCTACAAGAGCTTTAAAGTGGCAAAACTTTTCAAACACTTCACTTTTATACTTCAAGAAACAAACCCATACTTTTCTTGTGAAATCATCAATGAAGGTCAACATATAATTGCTTCCTGATATTAACGATGTTTGCATTGGGCCACACAAATCTGAATGGATAATTTCTAAGGGTGCCTTTGCCCTTATGCTCTTTCCTGATGGAAATTTTTCTCTGTGTTTTTTTCCCAAGATGCATCCTTCACATAGGCTATCTAGTTTCTCTATCAATGGTAGTCCTCTTACCATTCCTTTCTTGTGCAACAAATTCAGACCTCCAAAATTGAGATGTCCTATTCTCAAGTGCCATAACCAATTCTCATATTTCACTTCCTTTTGAAATACCTCTTGTGTTACAACTGCTACATTCTTTCGCTTTCCCTTCAAGTCTACATTGAGCTTGAGTGGAAAAATTCTATTGCTGGTCATTTGCACTTCTGCAATAACCTTCTTGCTTGGAGGTATGTCTCTTATTGTGCACACATCATTTTTGAATAATACATTGTAACCTATGTTAATGAGCTGCCCAACGCTCAAAAGATTACATTTCAAGCCAGGAACATAGTATACATCTGGCACAAATTTCTGCTCACCATTTCTTGCACGGATACTTACTCTACCTTTTCCCTTGACAGAGATCTTAGTATCAGTCCCAATTGTTACTTCAGATTTAACATCTTCATCAATATTGGCACACATTGCTATTTTTCCAGTCGTGTGATTATTGCAGCTTGAATCTAAGAACCATACAGCATCCTGCCTATCTTGTGCTACATTACATGTTAATAGCACATTCTTTGGGTTCTTTTCTTCTCTTCTTACATTTGCATTCTGCATATTATTCATGTCATATTTATTTTTCCTACACTCATTGGCATAATTCCCATATCTTTTGCAATAATGACACTGAACATTGGATTTTTCATACCTTTTTCCATGAGCATGTTGTTGTCCACCTTTTTGGCTACTGCTTTGGCCTTGGCTTTGATTCTGATTACTGCTCCTTCCATGAGTATGTGAAGGGCTATTTCTTCCTCCTCTATTTTGGCTTATACCTCTTCCTCTTCCAAAAGGCATCTGCGTCTTGAAGGCATGTTCCAAAGATTGGTTTACTGATCTTCCCAATCTTTGTTCATGAGTCATCAGTGATGCATGAAGTTCATCAACTGTGAACTTTGAGAGATCCTTTGTCTCTTCAATGGTGGTTACAATAACATCAAACCTTGAGGGTAAGCTCCTCAACACTTTCTCCAAAATCCTTATTTCTTCAAGTGTTTCTCCATGATACCTTATCTGGGTGATCAACCCAATCACATGTGTGAAGAATGAGTCTATGTTATCAGACTCTTTCATACAGAGAGTTTCAAAATCAGTCCTCAGCAATTGTAGCTTTGTGGTCTTCACCTTATCCATTCCTTGATAGCTAATCTAGAGGGTATCCCATGCATCCTTAGATCTTTTAGTTGCTGCTATCCTTGGAAACACACTCTCATGTACCACTTGATAGAGATAGAAGAGGGCTTTAAAGTCCTTCTTCCTATTGCTCTTCAACAAATCCTTCTCTACCTGTGCTAAGGCATTAAAGGCTTTCTCATCAACTGATTCATCAAAACCATCTTCAACAAATTCCCATAGATCCTAAGAGGCAAACAAGGCTCTCATGGTAATGGCGCAATAATCATAGTTCTTCCCATTAAATTGTGGGAGCTGAGTATTTCCAATACTCATACTGGTGCTTGGTCTAGCCATGGCTTACAAACTGAAATTTGAAATAAAACTTGACTGTGTTTTTAAACAAGCTGCCTTTCCTTATTTAAAAGACAAACTCTTTCTCTAAGGATTGCACTCTTTTAAACAAAACAAGACTCTGTTTTTTTTTAGAAATACCTGGACTTTACCTTCTGCTGGGCTTGCTGGAGATCTGCTGGTGAACTGCTGCAACAAGTTTCCTTCTTCCTTTAGCTTCTTTGACACCTTCAAAGAGCCTGGATTAGCTCTGATACCATGTTGGAATTTATGAATATTCCAAACACACAGGGAGAATAAATATTCTCCTCTTCAACACAGAGATTCAATATAAAATTTTCAAATGCTGGAAAAAGGTTGTACAAAAATTGAAAAATATTTCATTAACATGAAAAAATATTACAAAATGGAGATTCTGTCTTCAGAACGAAGTTCTGGTTTTACAATGGATTAGCTGCTACAGACGCATCGTTACAATCTTTGCTCTCTGTCTCTCTTTCCGCCTTGGGACATTACAAAACACAACACAGTCTGTTTGTGCAACAAAAAATAAATCAACTATGCTATTTGGCATTATATATGGTGTGGTACATTTAAAATTAAAAAAAAAAAAATTATTACAAAATTATATTAACGACACCCCTCTATGGGTCCCTGTGAAGGCACTCCTCTCCGACTACAACAAAACTATGTTGTGCTGCCACAGTGAACGATAGTTGTTGATCTCTGGTCAATGTGCAATTTCCTAGTCAACTGTGGAGGCACCCCCTATGGCTAACCTCTGCAGAACTCATGCTCCCATAAAACATTGATCTGGTTCAGCTGTGCTCTCGCCCTTTGATCTGGGCAGCATTTAACTTTGGCGGGGTCCGGTTCTTTTAAACCTTTATACTCCGCCCGTAAAATTACTTTTAACAAAAATTTGATAAAATTTTAACCTGAATTTCAAACTTCAAATAAAACAGATTGTAATCAAATTCACGTTACAAATTAGCCCTACGTCAGCAAGCCCAAAACCAACGTGAACGCAATTTGGTTGGCTAGCTGTTGGGGCTCGCGGAACTCAAAAAAAATATTATGAACCAGATTCTATAAAATCTTTGCGTAAAAAATGTGGTTGATGACATCATGGAAAAAACCTGCGCGATAACTTGTGATTGGCCTATGTTCTGGCTAAGTTGGCAGTGGGACCACATCGCATCGACGCATTGGCAGATGAGTGGTGTTGCAGATGGCTTGGACCTTTGGCGAAGTGATATGTGATGTGTGATGTTGTGGGGACCACATCGCATTGCAATATCTCATCGGAAGAAAACACATTTGCAGATGGGTGGATGGTGAAGTGAAATGTTGCGATGTGCGATGGTGGTAGGGACCACATCACATCACAATATCACATCGACGATGAACATTTGTGGAGGGGCATAACATTGTCTGTTGTGATGTGTGATGTGCAATATCACAACATCACATTGCATCGTAACTTCACATCAAAAGGACACTTCGAGCCCAGTTCAAAACAAAAAAATGGCGCGTAAATAACTTTGGTTGGTGAGGGTGTTAAGAGCCCGATAAGACGGTTCTTTAATAAAACCTGTTGTTGCATGGTTTGAACCACGATTTCTTCAATTCCTCTACAAAATTTAGCTGCACCCATAAAACATAAATTCATCCTCAGAGCTTCATTTAAAACTCTGTTGAATACACAGTAGTGTACATACACTAAACCTCTGGCCTTGTTGTACTTTGTTTCTCCTGCATGGGTTTTTGCAGGTGACTTTAATATTTTCAACACGGAAAGAAACTTTCACTATTTTCCTTCCGGCTTAGACCCGTAAATTTCATTCTATTGTTCATACTTCCATTTTCTTGGTCAAATGTCGCAACTATCTCTCAAAGGAATGAGAATATGTGGGTAGAATGTCTTCATTCAATGAAACCCAAACTTTTTTATTCACAATATTCACTTTATTGTGACGTGTATCTGCACGCGTCATATTAAATTTCGAAAAACACTTACCATGTATTAGGATGCAAGATGATGCACGCATGATGATGGATGGAATGATGCAACTTTATGTAAAATATCTATGAATATGATTTAGTGAAATGATCTTTCATTTCATTAAACTCTAAACTTTTTCGTCAAAATATGCACTTCATTCTTAAGTATATCTATAGGAAAAATTATTATTTCACACTGTGATAAGATGCCAGAGGACGCATGCATGATGATAGATGGAATTTATGTAAAATATATATGCACGTGATTTAGTAAAGTGAAAACAAGTAGTCATATTGAATAGTACATGAACATTAACTATCATACATCAAGTTTATTACATATTTTTCATCGAATATTACTTTAATTTAATTAATCAACCAAAGAAAGTAAACCAACCGTAATAAGCCTTCATGCATGGTATTCAAGAAAGTAAACCATCAATACTGAGCCTTCAGGCGTGGTATTTAATATTTCCTCTGAACAACACACATTTGTTCATACATTATATTTGCACTTAGCTCTCAATTGAACACCACACATCTTTGGGTGCCTAACCATGAATATGTTGGAGTTGATTCGCCACCATTTGCTGGAAGTATAGGACTATATTGTTATTGACCATAATGGTAGTAGCCTCCACAACCAGGCTAGTGGCACTGGTCCCAGGGGCTCATGCCAAGAGAAAATTGGCAGATCAACATCAGAAATTGAAGGGAATGAAATTACGGAACAAAACTGCTCATCTTCTTCTTCTCACTACAACATAAAGGGGGGTGTTAAGACAATGTTTAAGACAATTTTTGGGTAAATTGTCTTAATTTGAGACAAAAGAAAATTTGTGTATTGTCTTTAAGCGAGTGTCTCAAATTAAATCGTCTTAAAATTAAATTTTCTTAAATATTGTCTCTATAAAGACAATATATAACACAAGAATTTTTGTCTCTCCAGAGACAATAGTTGCACTACAACACAAAGGGGGGTTTTAAGAAAATTTTTGGGTAAATTGTCTTAACTTGAGACAATTTCATTTTTGTCTCTCCAAAGACAATAGTTGGAATTAAAGACATATTTGTCTTTATGGAGACAATGTCTTTAATCCTATCTATTGTCTTTCTAGAGACAATATAAAACAATGACTCCAGAAAAATATCTCACCATTAAAATAAATCAATATAAAAATATTTAATTAAAAAAATCAACAATATCATTGAATAATTCATGTTAGGGTGCAGTGGAATCGAACCACCAACCTCTTGCATGGCAGGTGCTCTTCCAATGAGCTAGCACCCTTTAAAGAATTATGTGAGGAGTTATGACAGTCCTTGAAATTGTATAAGAAACATTGATTTTTAAAAAATGTGCAACACATAATTAGAGCAAAACAAAAACAAAGCATTCTCAGAAGTGGAAAACACTGACAGCAAGCCCAAATAATCTCAATACAAAACCACAAGTATAGACACAAACGGCAACAAAGCCAAACAATTTCCAATGAATTATAATAAAGGTGATTGGGATTATATGACAAACCCAAGTCAAATGTTCCAAGACAAGCTTGTGATCAGATGATTCTTCTAGAAATTGTGTTTTCTCTACAAAAAATTCCAGCTGATCATGTGTCATACCAGTTGACTCCTTTACTCTTTTCCACATAACTGAATAAGGTGGTTATCTAACAATTGTAGAATAATGTTTGAATCCTCATGAATGTCACGAACTCACAATGAAAATCAAATTTTCATAAAATGAAAACAAGTCTAGATTCATAACTTTATAACTTTCTCAATTTCCATGAGTATTTGATTGTAATACCACAAGTAGGATAAAAATGTTATAAGTTCTGCACACCAACCAGAGAAATGATCTCTCTCGGTGCTACAAGTTTCATCTGTTAACAAGATGCTAGAAGTAATGATGAACATATCCTAGACTTGATGTAAACAAAGATTGTAGATATGTTTAGTTGTTATGTAGACAAATGACAAAAGAAGGTATGATAAAGCAAAGGGAAATGACAATAAAATGTTTAGTTTTCTTCCATTATCTATACCTTAAACTGTCGAGGAATTCAATTACAACATTATACCCTGAGTGAACCAAAAGATCAAACAAATTGATTGATGGTTATAACCAACATTGTGAGATTATACCAACTAGACACACACTTTTAAAATATGTTGTTTGAATAAAAAAATGTTTTTCAAACTTCAAATAAAAAACTAGCAGATGATTGCTTCACAAAGATTAAAGGTTGTTCTGTGGGAGTCACAATCTGGAGGTGGAAAGAGTCTCATGAATCAAATATTTTCTTAATATTTTTCCAGTGGGGGACTTAGGAATTGATTGAAAAATGCTACTTGAGATATCCTCTTGTATGGCGAAACCTGCACACAAAAGATATTTTTTCTTGGAAATTAGCAGATCTCCAAAAAATGAAACCAAAATTTTAGGTTGAGAGTAGGCAAGTTCAGAAACTAAATATCTCAGTGTTTCATTTACCTGATTTGCAACAAAAATTTTTACATCTTCTTAAGAGAGATTGCTGTCAAACTTCGTCATAATAAATTCCATTGGTATTACACCTGCTTCATCATCAGGATACCTACCATACAAACCCAAAAGACAGAGAGTTGCATGCTTCAATAAGTAACATGTATGCAGTTATCTTCGGATCAATGCGTAAAGGAATAAGGGCATCAACTAATGTTGCAGAGAAACTGTGTGTTATAAGCTAGATAAAACTTCAAAAGTATTTATTAGCTCAATAAGTGGTAAATCTGGCTAATCAAACCAGTTAGTGGTAAATCCAGATCCAACTATATGTAGAACTTTGAAGTTTTATCAAAAAAATAAATAGAAAAATCTACTCATGGAATAACATCAGCATCACTAATCTATAGGTTTGAGAGGAGCAACTCCTCTAACTCTACCAGTGCAACCTAAAAAAGAATCCGTAGAATATTATTATTGTGGGTTTCGAATTGAAATTTAAATGGTCCTTGAAATGTTTTGTACATGAAATGATTTTTACTTGATCAACTCCTAGAAAACTTCCTAGAAGATTAATATTGTGGTTTCAAATTGAATTCTAGTAATTTAAAGTTGATGCAAATACTTCATCGCAGAAAATAACCCTATTTAAAACCCGCTAAATACTTAATATATTTTCTAGTCAAAAGCTGGGAAAATCAATATATGGATGAGAGTGCTATGGCATCATACTGAGAACCTATGGTTCAGGAGGAAGGGATGAAATTCATTTGGCAAGGAATACTATTTTTGTTCATAAGATGGTTCTGGGTATAGAACATACACCCTTAAAATTTCACAAGAGCACCTAATGGAATTGTTGTAGATTGTTTGATGTGATTTTGATCTTGGGGTACCGCATGCTTATTGGGCACCCCATGTTCTCGTTGTGGATATGGAATTCTGATTTTTCTGGTTATGAAGTTTAAGATTTTGTTCATAGTGTATAGAACATACACCCTTAAAATTTCACAAGAGCACCTAATGGAATTGTTGTAGATTGTTTGATGTGATTTTGATCTTGGGGTACCGCATGCTTATTGGGCACCCCATGTTCTCGTTGTGGATATGGAATTCTGATTTTTCTGGTTATGAAGTTTAAGATTTTGTTCATAGTGGTCTAGGTGAATAGTGCTGCTATTCAAATCAATCTCTCAAATTCAAAACATTTGAAAAGGGACTAAAATATAAAAAGGCCTGCAAATTTGTTAAAATTTCTCATGCCTAGGAAAATATGAGATGATCACAACTTTCATGATTGCAGGTCCCCGTAACCAGAGCTCGCCCTTATGGTTTAGGAGGCATAGCTTTTCCACTGGCTGTGTCCACCACTTTAGCTTCAACATTAGCTGCAAGCAAGCTTGCCGTTCTGTAATGTCTGGTTTCTTCATCTGTTTTAGTGAATGATACTGACCCACTAGACTCTGTCAATCCATAACCCTACCAAATAATAACTGCCTTCAATTAGCATTATACTTAAAACACATACACATGGGGAAACAATAAATTTTCAATCTCTTGTCATTTGGGGGGGTTTGGAAAGTTGGAACAAAATGAATCAAGCCTATTGCCTGTTGATTAAACTCCTACCATGAATTCATGCAAATTAAAATAAATGAAAACCCTGAGTTTTGTAATCAATTTTTTTGAAGCTTTATGGAACAATCTACATAATTGAATCTCAATAAAATGAATGTGACAATTACTCCAACCCAATAAGCTTTTGAATAAAAGTCTCCAAAAAGTTAAAAACAACGTATGCATATGTCAGTATTTTGTGAATCTTCCACTGTGTTAAAATAAGTTATAGGCTTTAACTTACCAAATGAAAACCTTTTTCAAGTGAGTCAATCTATTGTTTAGTATTAATTTGGACCATATATCTCGTAAATGATCAAGGTTCTATGTTTGTGGCATCAACAGGTAAAATTATCTTGTATTGGTAGAATATCTTAAAGAATATGAATACCGGTAATTCCTGTAGTTTATGCCTGTAGTTTAAAAGTGGTTTTGAAAATTATGTTTCCACTTCTTTTGATTTTGCTAATAAATATTAAACAAAGAGTGTGTGCCAATTCTGAGAAGATGTAATATTCACAAAAAGGAATTTCAGAGAGACTTTTTATCTTAGTATTCTTAAAATAAAACCTGCATACATAGATTTATTTTTGGGGTTTATTTGTATATTAGGTACAATCCAAATCCAGTTTTTTTGGGGTTTATTTGTGTATTAGGTACAATCCAAATCCTAATCCTCTGTGGGTCAGGAGATTTGGTTGAGTAGTAGAATGAGGAGGAAAGCATTCAGATTAAACAACTTAGTCAATACATATAATAAAGTTGCTTATATATATTTAGTAGACATGAAACAACATTCAGATATTCTTCATGAAAGCCAATTTTCTTCAACTGTTTTTGTAACTGTCACTATGGAAGACACTCATTCTTCCTCTGAAGGAGCTAATGGCAGCCTGTTACTGCCTATACTCCACTATTTTTGCAAGGACTAATGTAGGTGGTAGCAGAATGATCTAGCGTGAGAGGTTGGTGAATAGAGGAAGTTATTTGAATTGGGTTTGGATGCGAGTGGTGAAGGATTAGAGGTTGTGACCTTGTTTGGCTCAGTTTTTTGGACATGATTTCTAGATTCCAATGAGATAGCTATAGGAGGAATATCTTTGGCCTTTGAAGAGCAGGAATTCATAGTTGTGGACTTCATTCCAGGTCCTACATGTTCCAACAAGGAATGTTGTGTAAAAAATCCATGTATATCATTCCTACATATTTAACAACAAATCCATAGTTACAAGAATGACTTTATAAAAAGGCCAAGTATACTAAGACCTGACCTAACTATTAGGGCCACAATAAAAAAATTTCTATCATCTTAGTATCTTATGGTGCCAATCCATAGTAAAAGCATAAAGCACAACAATTTGTCCTATAAGGCCCAATCTATGGCCTAAGAAAATAATTAGCTGCAACAACCCTTTCTGCCAAGGTAATCTAAATTAATTATGGTTTTGTCATTCGTATGGTTTCCCAAGTGGCATACCAGGGCAAACGAAAACCAAATATTTTTCATTATCATGATATATGAATAGAACTTGACCTTACCAAAAAAAAAGAGAACTTAATTATTAGAAATATAATTTCAAGTTTATCCGTTAAAAATTCAGACTGGATAAGCTCTGTTGTTCTTCTGTAAGAAATTCGCAATTGACACTAAGAGGAGAAAAATAGAAAGCATATCCTTAGTACCTAGAGTACATGAACTCCAATAACATAGAGAAAAAAGAGGCAACATTTTGCCAACAAAGACTGGCTATGAGTTTATCAGCAAACAATTACTAATAAATAATGACAATTTTGTTTCGGAAGCAAAATCTAGTTAACATGGTATATTCTTCATTGTGCTTTTGAGATCTGCACACCAATTAATGTTACCAGAACTGGTAAAGCCAGATGGAAAGATTGGTTTTGGGAGGTTTCCACTTAGAACCAGCCTCTCAAAAGCAGAATTGACAGGTATTATTCTGAACTGGTCAAAATTGGTCAAATCTGGATGGTAAAATACAAAATCAATTAAAACTAGCCATTTGACTGGTTTTGCACCGGTGCAGCTCCTCCCAAAACTTAATTATAAAAAAAAAATCCCTACAACTACCCTAAAAACTAATTTTTATCTATGTAGTGATGCTCGCACTTCTATTGTGGACGGAACTAATCATGGATTGTTTTCAGCCACTTCCACAGCCACAGGTTATGGACATTGGTGTTGTACATTCAAGGGCATCAAGTCAAGATGCCGAGTATACCCATGATATAGGATCTAGATTCAAATGATTCAAATTCGAAATTCATAATGGATTCTCATCTATATAACTCAGTCAATGCTCTGTTCAAGATTGCAAAACCTAATGTTAAAGCTGAACCAATATCACTCTCCAAGGATGACAACGAAGAAATTCATAACCACATCTCATCCCTATAACTCAGTCCTCCTTGCAGGCCTATCAGATTTGTCATTGGTATCTTGTAATAACCTATAAATATAATGGTAAGCCAAACCTGTATTACTATATTTGTGACTGCTCGAGGATGTGTTGTTTCAGTAAGGAAAAATGTCACACAAAATTTTCTCAAAAATAAAAACTTCAAATTTGATAGACTCGATCAAAAACAAGGAGGCAAAAGAGTGTTCTAAAGCAAACAATTTACAAGATATGAGATCAATATTTCTTCCATGCAATTACATAATAAAAAACTATCCACAAGAGAAATCACAACGTATAACAGTAAAGTTGAAGCCCGTAACCTTTTTAGGAAGAGAAAACAATCAATACTAAGAATGTTGCATTGGCATACACTCGGAATGAAACACAACTACAAATGTCCAAGAAAAAAGTACACAACCCCCTTTCAAAAACAACAGTGAAATGGTGAAATTCATATCATGCATTTGAGGCAAAGTTGGCAAGCTGAATTCTGGAATTAGAAACACAGTTCTTCCAAAACAATAATCCAACATTCAAACTTCAACGATTTGATATATGGGGGATGACATGGACCAGCATGAAGGAAAAGGCCTACCTAAAAATTAGGAACAATTGGTCCACTTTGAATTGAAAATTGTTAGAGACCTAATCATTAGGGATTGGGTGAGATTGTAAATATTTTATAATTATGTGAATATGAATATATGAAAAAAATAGGTAGAGACATTGGACCTTGGAAGTAAGGTGATGACATCATTGTGTGTGTGTATATATATATATATATGTGTGTGTGTGAGTGTTTGGTTAATGGAAAAATTATTAGAGCTTTGGGAGTTATCTCATCTGGCCTGACATGGTATCCGAGACAAATTTAGGCACGTCTGCCCTGCTCAGAGTAACTCCTCTGCAATCTCTGCTCACTATTTAACCTATCATAAGGGTTTCCTCTGCTCATTCCACTGCTAATCTACATATATGTTAGCGCCTGCACAGTCCTATTATCTAATATAACAAACCAACACATGTTTAAAACTGCAAAAGAACTCATATAAGAAACCTAGCTGACATAATAATCCATGCAACCCTTTTCAGCCACGGTGAGAACTTGGGTATCAAGAAAACTATTTGAACCCCAAGCTTTGCTAGGTCAAAAGAGAAAATATAGTAAAAGAATCAATGGTGACATAATAATCCATGCAAACCTTTTCAGCCACGGTGAGAACTTGGGTATCAAAAAAAATATTTGAACCCTGAGCTTTGCTAGGTCAAAAGAGAAAATACAGTAAAAGAATCAATAGTGAGAATGGATAGTGTTGTTTTAGTTCCAGCCCAATCAATAATATGAGCAATATTAAGCAAGCATCGATGTATATTTCAGCAAGTGTCATTATGGATATTCAAAATATCATATCCCATTAAAAGATATAAAATCATGAAGGGGATCCTGGCATCGACACAAGACTATCTAGTATTTTCATGAATTATGGTATGAAAACAAAAAGAAAAATCATGAATGTTGCAAATTCATCTCTGAATCAGGCTATCCCCTACCAAATACAAGCTAAAAAATGTACTACAACATCTACAAATACTAAATGATATAGGCCTCAAATACTCTTTATGCATCTTGAGTCTAGACTTTAATAATGTCCCATCTCCATTTCTGCTTCAGGCATCTCACTTTACCATAGCAGGAACCGAGAAAGCATTCAAAAAAGTGGGCTCCTAGGTAGCTCATGTCCTGCGACAGCTAGCAGAAAGCATAATATGCATGGAGCAATTCCCTCCCTCACAAATCCTAATGGAGAGCTAATGCAGTACAAAAACTCAAAATGACATTCTGTCTTCGGTCGAAATTGTTCCACTCCACCTAGTCATTCTGATGAAAAAATAAATGGATTTCAATTGCAAAGACCATAAATCTCAATGTAAATCCCACTCAAATTGAATAATACCTGGATCGTCAACCTATACAGATATTCAAAGATGTCGAGCACAAACTCATTTATGTTAAAGATGAACACCAATCGAGCTTTGAACTGTTCTCAGAAGAGCTGGAATCTCTGGCTAGAAGACATAACATAGAATATGAAAGAAAATATACTGTATCAACCACCGGCTGTATTTCCATGAAAGACATATATGTGTTAGAATTTTTCGAGGCACTTCCAATGGATGCCTTGGCATCCCTTATAATGGAGATAGTTGCAAGGCTGGAGCATGATATAGAAGTTGTACATGAGCTCGGAAAGCTTGCAGGGTTTAAAAATTATGATTGTGCAGAGTTTATGGGTGTGGAAAACCCAGAGAGGGTGCCATGAAATAGCGAAGGTAGTTTTTCATGTACTATAATGCTCAGATACTACGAAAGGATGTTAGTCTTGCACATAGAGGAAATAATTTTCAGCATATGACAAAACGAGTTGTATAAAAAAGTTCATATTCATTGTTATTAAATTTTGTATAAAAAAAAAATTGTAGCTGATATCACCCACTTGTTGTCATAGTAGCTAAGGAAGCTCCTGTGTAATTTTTGGTACTGTGAATTTTCACACACTAAGCTTATCCACATCTACAGTTGTTCAAAAAAACTTATCATAGCTATATCTATATTGAACTGAACACCAAGTCAGGTCTAAAGAATTTTCTATGACAGTAAAAAATTGGATTCCCTGACTAACTAAAGCAAAGGGAATACTGGACAAAAGACTTACATAGCATTAATTAGTGATCATTGATTCTCTTTTTATATCGAAAACAGAAAAATAAATATTGAAATGTATTTGAACCCCAATCTTTGCTAGGTCAAAAGATAAAATATAGTAAAAGAATCAATGGTGAACATGGACAGTGTTTTTTTAGTTCCAGCCCAATCAATAATATGAGCAATATTACAAAAACATTGATGTATATTTCAGCAAAATTCATTATGGATATTCAAATTATCATATCACATGAAAAGATTTAATATCATAAAGTTGATCCTGGCATCGGCACAAGACTATCTGGTATTCTCCTGAGTTCCAGTAAGAAAATAGAAATACAAATCATGAATGTTGCAAAATCATCTCTAAATCAGGCTATCCCTGCCAAATAGAAGCTAAAAAAACATACTGCAACAACCACAAATACTAAATCATATACATATCCATCCTAATTCTGAATGGAAACATTTAGCCTAAAATCTGACCCAAAAAATGATTGATGTTGCAACACATGCATTCACCCCAGGATCTAAATCAGGTTCTTGACAATTTTTATTCCAGATAATGAAAAGCATGATGAAATTACAGAACCTTCTTATGCACGCGAGCGGCCACGATCCTGGCACCTCTGGGGGCAAGCACCATTCTGACTGTTACAAAGTGACATCTACCTGGGACCTTCATAGGCACGGCATGGGTTTCCCAATTTTGTGACCACAATAACCCCTCCTCATGGGAATAACCGAAAGCTTGGCCAAAATAATGGCTCCGCCGTGGTCGTGGCCACCTACTCCCTGCACTTAACCCCAAGCCCGACGTGGCCATTTCCGTCACCCATGACAATGAAGGCCTTGAATCAAGTCCTCTGCCTGGCTATCTTCATGACCTCATCCTTCAACTAGGGACCCAGCATGGCATCCATGATTTGGTGCTCCTTAACGGACCTTATCCTTCAACTAGGGACCCCGACGTGGAATCCATGATCCGATGCTCCTTAATGACCAACAAGAAGAGATAGATTTGGTCGAGGGAATTTATTTTTCCTTCTTTTACCAGACAGTTAGTGTATTTCTGGAGTGGATATTTTGAGAACCCTATCTCCCTTCACAAATCAGGTCTCAAAAATCCACAAGTCTTTACTAAAAAGTTACCTTGACAAAATTTCTGAATTTTTTGGTCAAATCTCACGAGGAGGTGAACAGATATACAATATTAAGCACGCGAGTGGCCATGATCTAAGCACCTCTAGGGGTGGGCACAATTTACCAGTGACCTTGACAGGCACTGTATGGGATTTTACCCCAATAACCGAAAGCTTGGCCCAAATAATGGCTCCACAGATGTCCGTGACCACCTCCTTCATGCAGGTAACCCAACCCAATGTGGCCATTGCCATCATTAGCCTTAATAGAGTCCTCTGCCTGACCTTCATCTGCTTTTGCACAGGCAATATCTTCATAACCTTATCTTTCAACAAGGACCCAACATGGCTTTCACTCATTGGTGCTCCATAATGGCCATAGAGGAGAAATTTTTTTCAAAGGAATGGATTTTTCTTTCTTTTACCAGATAGTCAAGCTTTGTCATGGGCACCCATTTTCTTCTTCATCTCTTTAGTGTCCTCAATGGCCACTGCGATGATCCCTGCGACCTTTGTCGCCTTGACCTCGACCAAACCCGCACCAGAATCCTCGCCCTCTTTTTGTCATTGCTTCACTCTTCGGATGAAACCCTCCAAATCCTAGTAGCCCTCCCACCTAAAACAATCCTATCGGGTTTGGTAGCCCTCCCACCTAAAAGACTCCTCTCTGTTTCGCTTCGCACGATGGTTGAAAGATTATTGTATTTTTCATTTTTAGTAAGATAAATTAATAGTCTAGCTGTCAAATTTTAATTGGTTGAAAATACAAACAGATGTCAAATTTTAATTAGTTAGAAGGGTGATAATAAAAATTTCTTATTGGCTAGGGTGAACAGTGTTTTCTCACCCCAAGCCAGCAAAGAGAACGCCTCTGGCCTAAAAATGAAGGAAAACTATAATTTAAAAGCTTTTAAATTAGTACATATATGTAAATTTATTTATGATATTGTTTTTTATTTGTTTTATTAAAAAATTTAAATGTTGTTATGGGAAATTATAGAGAATTGTAGATGAGATGCTTAATTTAATTTAATATATTATAATTTTATATTTATAAATATGTTATTTTTAAACTATAGTTCATTTTCTTTTTTACCCATGACTTTTTCTCTTGTTGATTTGTCCCTTTTAGAGAAATATCTAAGAGGGAAGGGAGTGTGAATTCTTCTTGCATCCCTCTTTTTTAAGGAAATAGCCTTCAAGGTCCTTGCTTCTTATCTTTAACCTTTCCCTATGCTTAAATCCATTACATTATGTTTTGTTGAGAAAACTCGTGATACCCCTATGATGAATCACCCCATGCAATTTCTATCTTAAAGCCTTTTCTTTGGTGGAACATGGTTTAGTAGGGAAATTTATTGGACCATGGCCAATCCTAATATCAACATACTTGTGGAGAGTAAAGAATTGGAAGGTTGTGGTTCAACTTCATCTCTTTCATTATTTTTGTGGTTGAGGATTGTATCTCTTTCAATCCTCCCAGTCTAGGTTCATCTTCCTCAACTACTCAAGAAATTTAATCTATATCAAGAGACACAATTCTACTCTACTACTCTATAGAAATTAATTCACAATTTAGAACAACATTCGCAAACATGCATCAATCACATACACAAGTACACAGATTTATCTAGGGGAAACCAACTCGTAAAAATCCCTTAAGCTTGCTTGCATTAATAAAATTAATAGAAAATCTATTATAATTGCTAGCTTACTCTTAGCTCAACTTGAAAAAGAATAATTATTCTCTCAGTTCAATGAGAAGTTATGACCTGGACTTAATCAGTTTATGCCTCCACCTAAGCTCTTACTTCCTTGCGCAAATCCTAAGGAAATTGGCACCTATTTTTTAGGAATTTCCTTCAAATTGATTATGTAATTCCCAAGGATTGATCTCTAATTGCATGCAACACCTGTATACTCAAGACTAGTCTACAACTGATGTTACATTGGCTTGGAATCTCCACCACACTTGAGCAATTCGAATTCCTTGCGTGCATGATCTATTTTTGGTTGATAGATTAGTTAACTCAATGATCCTTAACTGATTTAACAGTTAAGGATTTTAGGGGTTAAGGCTCATTAGGAGTTAATGGGGTTAGGGTTTAGGGGGTTAAATGGGTTTAGGGGTTGGGAATTAGGGTTTAAGGGTTTAGGGGTTAAGGGTTAGAGGTTTAGAGGTTTAAGGGGTTAAATGGGTTAGGGATTTAGAGGTTTTGGGGGTTCAGGAGATTTAGCAGTTAAGAATTTAGGGGTTTGGGCTTAAGGGGTTAAGGGGTTAGAGGTTTACGGTTTAGGGGGTTAAATGGGTTAGGGGTTTAGAGGTTTAGGGGGTTAGGGGATTTAGCAATTAAGGATTTTAGGGGTTTGAGGTTAAGGGTTAATGGGGTTAGGGATTAGGGGGTTAAATGGGTTAGGGTTTTAGGGGTTTAGGGGGTTAAATGGGTTAGGGATCAGGAATTATGGTTTAAGGGGTTAGAGGCTAAGGGTTTAGAGTTTTAGGGTTTAGGGGGTTAAATGGGTTAGGGGTGAAGGGGTTAGGGGTTAAGGGTTTAGAGGTTTACGGTTTATGGTACAAATGTGTTAGGGTTTAGAGGTTTAGGGTTTAGGGGGTTAAATGGGTCAGGGTTTAGGGGTATAGAGGGTTAAATAGGTTAGGGGTTGGAAATTAGGGTTTAATGGGTTAAGGTTAAGGGTTTAGGGGGTTAAATGGGTTAGGGGTTGGGAATTAATGTTTAATGGGTTAGGGGTTAAGGGTTTAGAGGTTTAGGGCTTAGGGGGTTAAATGGGTTATAGGTTTAGGGGTATAGGGGGTTACATGGGTTAGGGGTTGGGAATTAGGGTTTAAGGGGTTAAAGGTTTAGTGGGTTAATGGGTTGGGGGTTGGGAATTAGGGTTTAAGGGGTCAAAGGTTTAGGGATTAGGTGGTTAAATGGGTAGGGCCGGTTTATAGGATTAGGGGGTTAGGGGATTTAGTAGTTAAGGATTTTAAACAATTAGGGGTATATGGGGTTAAATGGGTTAGGTTTTTAGGGGTCGAGGGTGTTGAATTTGTTAGGGGTTGGGAATTAGGGTTTAAGGGGTTAGGGGTTAAGGGTTTACAGGTTTAGGGTTTAGGGGGTTAAATGGGTTAGCGGTTTAGAGGTTTAAGGGGTTAGGGGATTTAGCGGTTAAGGATTTTAGGGGTTAATGGGGTTAGGGTTTAGGGGGTTAAATGGGTTAGCGGTTGGGAATTAGGGTTTAATGGGTTAGGGGTAAGGGTTTAGGGGGTTATCCTAGAGGAACCCTTAAAAATAAAGACTCTGTCACCTAGGGGGGAGATCAAGATTCAGAGGAGTCGGAGGAAGAAGGAGAAATTGGGGACTCCCAAACTTCGGCCAGAAGATCTACCAGGGGACAGAAATCCTCCAGGGAAAAGAGAGAACAGGAAACCTAGAAGGAGAAGTTGTAGGGGACCCAACCGACCCTAGAAAATATGTTGGAAAAAAACCCTAAAGCACAAAGAAATCAAAGCCAAGGCTTTAAAGGAGCCCTCTCATCTCAAAAAAGGAAGTAATGAATATTGTCTCCTGGAACTGTAGAGGGATGGGTAGCAACCTAAAAGAAGAAGCAATGAAAATTCTAGTAAGGTTGGAAAGGCCCAACATTCTTCTGATCCAAGAGACCAAAATGGAGGAAATGGACTTTCTCCATAAAAGCAAACAATTTTGGGGAAAAAGGGGAGGTGTCGCAGTCTCCTCTAGAGGTGCCTTAGGAGGGCTGCGAATGCTATGGGACAAGACATTCTTTGAGAAAATCTAGGTTAAACTTAACTCAAACTGGATTTTTTCTCAAATTTTTCATCTTCACACCAAAGAAATTGTGAATCTCTTCAACATTTATGCTCTGGTCTTCTTGAGAGACAAAAATGTCTCCTGGGAATCCATTAGGAAGCTAGCAAATAAGATTCAAATGGATAATGTCATTCCTGTTGGAGACATGAACATCACTTTAAGTCAAGAGGATAAGTGAGGGGGTAGCATTGTAAGGGATATAGCCAGGGAATGGGTGGAAGAGCTCATTCAGGATTGGGATTTGTTGGACGTCAAGCAACCCAAGGGAAAATATACTTGGACCAATAGAAGACCGGGTCCAGGCTACATTGCCACAAGGTTAGATAGTTTTCTCATCCAGAGCTCCTTCTTGCTCTTAGTTCTTGATGTCAGTTATGTTATTCTTTCTTTTTCGGTCTTTGATCACAAGCCCGTCAGACTTAAGCTAAAGCTGCAAATGAATCTGGGACCTATTCCCTTCCATTTTAGTGCCCTTTAGGTGCAACATTCCAACTTTTTAGACAAAGTTGAGGAAGTCTGGAAACAAACTATCAGTGGATCCCCCTTCTTTGTATGGGAAGGAAATATGAGGAGAGTCAAAAGGGCCCTCAAAAGCTGGGCTAAAGCCCTCCCCTCTCCCACTGAGTCAAAGCGGACGGCCCAGGCCTGTTTGGAAAGTCACCAGAAACAAATGGAAGAGATGTACATCTCGAAGGACAGATTAATCCTGAAAGAGGAGCTCTAGGCTAATCTCCATAAGGCTTGTTTTCGGGAGGAGGAATATTAGAGGCTTAAATCTTGGAGTCTGTGGCTACAAGCCGGGGATAGGAAAACCTCCTTCTTTCACAAGCACACTCAGGCAAGAAGAAGTTTTAACTAGATAGTGGAGATAACCTCAGGAGATCAAACCTTCTCCAACCCCACCAGCATCAAACATGCTACCCATAAGCACTTCAAATATCTGTACACAAAGGACAAGCAAGCAAGTCTGAACTCCAATCTCCTCGAGTTGGTCCCTCTAAAGGTCAATGCCCAAATGAACGTTATGCTGACTGATCCTGTCACATTCAATGAAATCAAGCAAGATCTTGATGAAATGGATCCGGACAATGCTTCCAGGCCAGATGGATTCACTACTCGATTCATTAAAACTTGTTATAAAATTGTCAACGGGCGTGTTTCGAACTTATTCAAGGCGAGTCATGGGATAAAGCAGGGATGCCCCTTATCCCCTCTTCTCGGGGAACACAACATTGCTATGGGGGCCAAGATATTATGGTTGTAAGTGGCAAAGAACCTGAGATGGGCGCAGATTTCCTTGTGGAAAAAATATAGCTTTGGAAGGCGCCTTTACAGCCTGAAGAATTTCCAATATAATTGTCAAGGCTCCCAAATTCATCAGTTGTGTAAACGCGCTCTTCCACTACTGCATGACCACCTGTACTAGATTCCAGACAATGGGAAACAGATCAGATTGTGGGAGGACAGGATCATGGATTATGGGATAATTTCTGAGGTGTGCGTGACCGTTAGGGATAGGGGGTGGCATAAATTAAGTAGGGTATGAGGGCGATGGGTCTGTAGAGAGACAGGCTAGGGAGAGGTCCTAGGAAGAGGCCCCCCTGGGTCACATTTCTTCTGATAACTGGGATGCATGGACCTTTGATTGTTTTCATTATATGGAATTATGCCTTCGTTTGATTGTATGGATGGGTCACCTGCCCGGAAACCTAGTTAAAGAATGTGGGATGGCATGCTCCAAGGAATTCTTTTGGACCATTCCTTTGTTCTCCCAAGCTTGGTTCCAGATCGAGGAACCTTTGAGGTTGCCAGAGAGCCTGATTAGAGACTTCGAGTTGTGAGATGGGGCATATTTTTCCTTCCAAAGTGCTACCCAAGAGGTGTTGGTGCTGGTGATTCATCTCCACCAGGTTTTGGTGCCCAAAACTTTTCGCAACAATTATGGGTCTCTAAGACCAAGCCCCCCATATTTTTTAGGTCTTCAGATTTTTCCCCAGGCTACTAGGGCCCATTTTCCCTTATTCTCTTTGTCTTTCCATAAGAACTCTCTTTTAATGGTCTTTATTTGGTTTGAAATAGATTTGGTTGCAGCAATGATCAAGTACTATTATTGAGGAATGGCTTGCAAGACTAAGCGAACCAAGACTAATCTTCCCGGGAGATTTAACGACTTGAAAGTCCAAATGGAAATCTTTTTTGTTTTCAATTTGGTGACCAGATATTCCCAGTTGGCTTTGGCCATGCGTTTATCAGTCAAGGGAACTCTGAGGAACTTGGAAGGGAAGGAGTTGAGCTGAAAGCCTATAATGTAAGCTATGTTGAGTTGAATGGTCTACGAGGTATTGAGGAAGAAGAGTTTTGATTTGGCATTATTGATGGAGGTGCCAAAGGCCTGGGAAAAATCAACAAGAATATTCTGGAAGGAAAGGGCTTCTTCAACTGAGGGAGAGCCCATAAGTAGAGTGTCACCAACATATTTTTGGTGGGTTGAAGGGGTGTTAGAGGGGTAGAGATTTAAACCAAAGATGCTTCCATAATAAGGTTTTTTCCTATAATGGATTTAATAAATTACAAGTAAAGCTTATGCTAGTTGGAAGATCCATTTACAATTACAAGAATACATAAATTAACTAGTTGATTAAGAGGCAACAAGTAAACTTCTCAGCCCGATATGTCAAACACGTATGGATTTAGTATGAAGTGATCATCTGCCATGGTTTAGGTTGTTGTTTGTATGGATGAAATACAAACATTTCCTTGAATGATCCTCCTTAAGCACACCCTCTCCAAGGGCTTAGGGCTTATAGGATTTAACAATTAAGGATTTTAGATGTTAAGGGTGAGGGATTAATGGGTTGTGGGCTAAGCATTAACGGTTTAGGGGTTTATGGGTTAAGGGGTTATGGGTTTAAGTGTTAGTAGTTTAGTTGTTTAGGGTTTAAAGGTTTAGGGTTTTAGGGGGTTAAATGGGTTAGGGGTTGGAAATTAGGGTTTAAGGGGTTAGGGGTTAAGGGCTATAGGTTAGGGTTTATGGGTTGAATAGTTTTAGGGTTTTAGAGGTTTAGGGGGTTGGGGGATTTATCAGTTAAGGATTTTAGGGGTTAGGGGTTAAGGGGTTAAGGGGTTAGAGGTTTAGGGGGTTAAATGGGTTAGGTGTTTAGAGGTTTAGGGGGTTAGGGGATTTAGTAGTTAAGGATTTTAGAGGTTAGGTTTTTTGGGGTTCAATGGGTTAGGGTTTTAGGGGTTTATGGGGTTAAATGGGTTAGGGTTTGGGACTTAGGGTTTAAGGTGTTAGGGGTTAAGGGTTTAGAGGTTTAGGGTTTAGGGGGTTAAATGGGTTAGGGGTTTAGGGGTTTAGGGGGTTAATTGGGTTAGGAATTGTAGTCATTTCTTAGGTGAACAAGGCAAAATCTAGTTGTAGTAACTGTAACTTGGTCAAGATTTTATAGTCAAGGCAAGACTTGGTTGTGTTCCCAAGTCCCAAAAAAAGTAAGGGTAATTGTGAGGGCATGATAACTAAGGAGTGTCGGTGCGTGCCAAGGATTGAAAAGGCATGCTAACACATGCCAGAAAATTTCAATAGATTTTGAGGAGTATTAGGGAGTGCCAGGACATCTCAAGGGAGAACCAAGTCAAAATGCTTGGAAATGAATGAATAAGAGTGTGTGTCAAGTAGTGTCAACGAATTCCAAGTGTCTCGAGGATAAAGTGTTTTAGGAGAAGGCCAAAATAATACTTGTAGGAGGTAAGCCTAAGGTTACATAAAGGGTTGGAAAATTTATTTTCAGACAAAGGGAAACTTTGGGTTGGGCACAACATTGATTTTCCAATGACTTGGTTGGGTTCCCAAGTCACAAAAAAGTAAGGCTATCTATGACGGCATGAAAGCTAAGGAATACCAAGGTGTGGCAGGGAATTCCTAGAAGTATTAACACATGCTAGGTAGTTCCAAGGCATGATAGACATTCCAGCATGTGCCAGGTGCCAAGGTGTGCCATGAACACGTGCTAGGGAGTGTGAGGGCCAAGTGTCAGGGCAACACAAGGGAGCACTAGTTTCAAACGCATGGAAATGAAGTATCATACAGTTCCAAGTGTGCTAAGAAGGGAGTTACACGATATTCTAGGAAGTGACAAGGCATGTTAGAGTGCTAGGGATGCATACAAAGATGTTCCAAGTGCCAAGGTGTGCCAACATGTGCTAAGGAGTGTTAGGGAGAGCCGGGAAAACATAACAGAGCACTAGGTCAAAATTCATAAATGAATGAATAAGAGTGTGTGACAGGGAGTGTTAGCGAGTTCTAGGTGTCTCGTGGAGGGAGTACCATGGTATGATAGGCAGTGCTAATTCATGTTATAGTGTCAGGGCGACATGCATCCAAGACGTGCTTGGTGCCAGGGTGTGCCAACATGTGCTAGGAAGTGTTAGGGACTGTCAAGGAAACACAAAGGAGCATTTACGTTGTAGCCATTGGAGAAGTATTTACGTTGTAGCCATTGTAGGACCCCGAGAATTTTTTTCCATGGAGAATTATTTACGTTGTATCGATTGCATTAAAGAAAGAGGTATGTCAATGCTTTTTTGTATGTGTTTATAAATTGGAAGAGAGAAATCATTAACAAGAAGGGCCTGAAATAACTGAACAAAGAAATGGAGGTCACTGGGATAAAGTTGATGGCATTGGAGTTGGTAGTTTCAGACTGTCACAGGGGCATCCAAGACAACCATGACCTGATTGAAGAAGTGGAAAACAAGCTGGCAGTCCACATTAAGGAAGATATCAATCCATTTTCGACTAAACCAGATATATAACCGTGGCTCTCTCTACTCACAATATTTCATTGAGATTGTGTTAGGTATCTGTTATTAACCTATGCTTGTGTCTATTTAAATGGATACTATATTTATAGCCCAAAAATCAGGCATTTTGGATTGTCTATAGTTTGTACTAGTTCTAAAAAGGAACTAGAAACAATTAATCTCTTTGGCTGCAAAAAGTATTCTACTTGTTGTTTTGGGGAGTTTTTCTCAGGAAATTTATGGATAGCCCGACATATTTTTTATATACGTACTGTGCAGAACCTTTATAAATCTACCTGTCAAATCAGGGTCAATCCAATGCAAAAAAAAATTCCCCAAAACAAGCACAAGATCAAGCCAACATGTGTGATGTGTGCATTTAAAGAGATGGATAGGTAGGTTTACCCTTGCGAGAACATGGTATCTTAAAATCTAACCACAATTGGTGAGTGAAAGCATTTGAGAAATGGCATCATGAGTGGAGCCTTTTCCAAAAGAGATTATTCATTTACATTACAATATATACAACATGTAGTTAGTGTTCCATCCATGTTAGCGCACACACCTGATGGTATTAGTCCTTAAACTAGTACAAAAAAAATGATTTTATATATTCACATACAGGACAGTCACAAGATGTCAACAAAATCACATACTTATCGAAATCCTCAACCATGAATATGCTAAATTGCTTCCAAATGTGCTTGCAACTAGGCATCAAAGACAATCATTGCAATGGGTTAAGGGGATCTAAGAGAGAATTATGTAAGGAGTTCCTTCTAGGTAAATGAAATTGGTATTACTATTGTTAAAGGGGGTGGCCTACAAGGATACATTGGTAGCTATTGATGCAAGAGCATAATTTCAACAATTTTTTTCAAAATTTGTATTTGTCCTCCAGAAGGTCTTAGAGATTTATAGAAGAGGAAGTTGGTTTCCTTGTTGCCCTATAATTTTGTAGAATTTCTAATTTCATATTTGGGATAGGAAATTTTAGTAATTTTAGGCATAAGTTAAGATGTTGTTTGATTTTTAAGGCCTCCTAGTCATTAGGAACGTTGAGTCTTATGATTAGGATTACTTGTGGCATCCTATGTATTTTTCAAACTCCAATACACCAAGGAAAATATGTGGAGGACATTTGGGGGAAGTGTGATTGTCCATAAAATGTAGATCAGATTTGGGGAACTTGTAGCTCTTTTCCTTGGACCCTACTAGTTCTTAGAGGTTGTATTTGGAGCGGTTAGCAAGAAAAAGCATAATATGCCCAAGAATATTAGTGTTGGAGCACCTGTGGTTTGGGAGAAAGGATAAGGGGTTCTAGGAGTTAAGGGGTTTAAGGGTTTAGGAGAAAGGGGTTAAGGGTAAAGGGTAAAGGGTTAGGGCTTATGGGATTTATAGGTTAGGGGGTTTAAGGGTTAGAGGTTAATGGCTTAGTGGTTAAGGGATTCAGGGGTTAAATATTAACCATAAAGGGCTTACATATCAGGGGATTTAGGGGTTAAGTTCCTAAGGGTTATGGTATTTAGGTGTCAGCGAGTTAAGGGGTTAGGGGTTAATGATTTTAGGGGTTAGGGGTTATGGGTTAAGGGTCAAGGTTTAAGAGGACATGGGATTAGGGTTTATGGGGTTCAAGGATTCTAAGTTAGGGGTTAGGGGTTAAGGGGTTAGTGGCTTTGGGTTTAAGGGATCAAGGGGTTAATTTGTTATGAGTTATGGGTGTAGGGGTTAAGGGATTGTGGCTTTGGGGTTAAAGGGATAGGTATTTTAGTGGTTATGGGTTAAGTGCATATGGGTTGTGATAATGTGGCCCCCAATCCCCTTGTCAAAAATTTGTGGTTTCCCCTATCAATTTATCTCATTGCCTTACCTATAAGTCCCCTAGCCCTTATGCCATAAGGCCCTAAGGCTCCTTCTCATTCTCTAATGTTAGGATTATAGATCTCAGTAAACCATTCTCGAACCTCTCACTTCTACCCATCCATGCTACCCTTATGTCCCCTTGCCCAGTTCAATACACCAAAAGATCCCCCTCCCCCAAAATTCATGATAATTGAACATTTGGAGGCGATAATTTAACAACAACTTCACAACTAGTCCATTTATAATGGTGCCTTGGAGCTACTAGATGTCATTTCATTGAGCTACATTGATAGATGAGAGCTATGCATATCTCACAAAAGGTGTACGAGGAGGCTATTAGTCTATTGGATATAGAATTTGACTCTTTTTATTTGTAACTTACCGAAATGGAAAATATGTGGAGACAATCTCCATTCTTCTTCTTTCATCGGGCCATGTGAAATAAATGAAGCAAATAGTCTCAACCCCTTGGAGAAGGAAAGTTGAGAACAATAATTAGCATGAACAAACAAATAATCCAATGAGTTAAGTTTAGAGGTGTCTCCCTTTGTAAACAAGCATCCATAAGCTTGTTAGAGTTAGTATGAATCTTTACTAGAGGTTGAGTAGTCTTCAAATCACCAACCACATCCAATTGAAAGGTACCAAGCCCTACAATAAAAATAATGTCTCCAAATAGGATCTAGTTAATACCAATAATATCACCTTATGAATCTATTACAATATGATTTGGAAAGTACGTTTCCATACATGTGTGAAATAAACAATCCATTTGGTTAGCAAAAGGAAGTCTTTTTGAAGACCTTAAGAAACCCCCTTGAAGGAGACAAGAAGGGTTTGAAACCATATAATACAAGTCGATCTATGAACCCTATTTTTGATGTGTTCTATGCATGTGTTTGTTCACTCGGTTTGACATGTGATAGACAATATATGAAGCCTTTTTTTCCACGTATCATCTTCATTAGATATCATGTTGCTAAGAATGAAGTGTTTGGATTAGAGTTAAAGTTCCTATTTTAGTTTGTTGTCTTTTTTTGTCTTGTAGAGTACAAATATTTCTGGTCTACTGTGCTAAGGAAGTTTGGCTTTCAAATATTCAAGGAATATGTGAGCTAATATAAAACCATATTGTAATATTTGAAATAACATGATGAACTATTTAGCACAATTTATGGTGTTGGATTGATTGAGATGTTTATTTTTGGATGGATCGATGTACATCTCTTTAGCCAATAGACAAAAATCATTAAGCATTGTTGCAAGTATGTTATTGACATGTTGAAGTGCCATTGAGACTTAGAGGTAGAAGATTTAGACTTGTATGTTGTCACCTATCCGGGTGTGATGATACCTTGTGGAGGTAGGCAAAGTTTCCATTTTTTTAACTCTTGGATATATTCTATACGCTCTTGAGAGAATTTCAACCTTTTAAATAAAATTACAAACAAATGTACATTCATGCAATAATTACTAATTGATTTGGGGGTGACTCAACAAATTGTAGCATGTTGGCTTGTTGAATTTGTTAGTAAGTTAATTAGGGCTTGATAAATTTGTAAGCTTCAATGGGATTTATTGCAGTTGTATGTGTTTTAGACAAGCGAGTTTGGAGTGGTGGTTGTGCTTCCTTTATTGAATTTTATTTCTTTGGTTCTTCTTCTTGTGTATTCCCAGTGTGGTATCTTCTCATTTGTAAATATTTTCTTATTATGTATAGAAAAATTTCTTGTTGCATCCTTGAAAGAGTTGCACAAATGTCCTGGTTTATCTCTGTAATACCTTAAGTTTTCTCACTTCTTTCAATTGGGCTGGAATTTTCCACCTCAAGAGGGTTGTTAGTTTTTTTCTAACTAAAATTTTAAAACATTTTTTCTTTTTTTATTTATTTATTTTTTCTTCAAGGATGTGTTTCATTTACAAAATCTAGACGAAGCATTGCAAGTGGCATGTTTATAGTTGTCATCAGAAGTTGTCTGTGATCATGGGCAAGACAACCTTCAGAGGGTGAAAACTAAGTATGTTATACCGATGGAAAACTTTGGCTAGCATCCAATTAGATATGTTATACGTAGTTTACATTAGGAGATCGCAAACCATACAGTTGCACATAAAAATGCACTACTCCTCAAATATCAGGGTAAGTGTAAGATTATTTAGTGAATATAGTTTAGTCACATGATACAACTATCCCACAACTCTACAGTAGAGAGACCAACATGGACCAACAAACTTAAAATCAATCGATGCACTCACTTTAATGGGAATTTCATGAAATTTTTTATTTTCTTATATAATGCACTTTTACCCACATCTTGAGATCACACGAAAATGGTATTCATAATAAATTTTTTAGGGTGAAGTAATTCATTTTTCCTGCAAGATCAAGTTACATAGATATAATGTCTCATGTTTTTTTGTACATCTGACCAGAAACATACCTTGCAAGAATTTTGAAGGAAATTCCACTCAAATTATTAGAGAATCTCCAGGTGATCTCATTAAAAATGTATGTTTCTCCTTATATGTTGATTATTCTTGCTCTTTACTGTGTTTTGTATATAAATTCATTTCAATTCATTCATATTAGATATACTCTGGCTCCTAGTTCCAATTAAAAGGTCGAGTTATCATCATTGTTTGTTTTTATTTATTTGGAAAGTGTTTGTGGTAATTTGAAGAGTTTGCAGGAGACAGGAATCTCAAATAGTTGTTGACCAAGCAAATGCAAGTTTTATATGTAAAATGTGCGACTTCAATCCCTGATGTCTCAAATTTGGCCGCGCATTCAGGAGCTAGAATGGTCATCCTTCACCCACATTTATCATGAGCTCAATCAACTAGCAGATAAGCTCTCCGAGGAGGCATTCAATTAGTAGCCAGTTGATGAATTATCAGCAAGATCAAGGTTGTGGCACACCCAAAAAAGGGCAACTCACAAAATTTAAGCTAACAACAACCCCTACTCATGAAGCTGACAACTTGTCTCCCTCAAGGACCATTGTCTTCTCCTTCATCAGGCAATACTTCCTCAACAACTCACTCAACTGCATCATTTCTATACCCCCAACAATCTATTTATGTTATTGCGACCATAACATTTTTCGAAAAATCTGATGTTTCATAGGTGAATTTCAAATGCCAATTTACTATTTGAAAACCAAATTTTCATCCCTTGTACCTAATGAGCCTTCTTCATTGAATATTTTTTTGAATGGTGTTTTGTTTCCCAATTTTTATCATTCAATGGTTTCTTATATGACAAGATTCTTCTCTATTTCATGCCTAACAGTGTTTCCTTTGCAACATCTGGTGCAATCGCTAGTTTAAATTTTTGCACATATTTAAAAAAATAAACAATTTTAGTTCATGGAATGTAACTCAATTGACAATCACCTTTTTATGAAGTTATATTATGTTATAACATGAGATTCAAAGTTCAAATCCCCTTAAGTGGCCAGCCAAAAAATAATATTTTTTATCTATTTATTTATTATATTTTTAGAATGTGGTTTTAATGAAAAAAGAAAAATATAATATAAAAGAAATAAATATCATGACATGATTAAATTTCATGTGGTTTGAATATCTATTTTTAAAAATAAAAAATATAATTGTCCACTATCCACTCATCGATATTTCAATGCAAACTTCAGAATGCTAATGATTTTGTCTTAATTGCTAACTATCTTAAATGGGTTTCGTCTTAATTGTCATTGTCCATTGTCTAAATATAAAGTTTTGTCTTAAATATTTTTCTCTCAAAGTTCTTTTGTCTTAAATAAAAAAAAATTTCCGGAGGGATATCATAAACGATGATAGCTGGTGTTTGCTCGTCCTTCTTGCAATTAAGGTTCATAATGGTGCATCATCATTTCAGCTCAAGGCAGTGTGCGAATGATTGACCTTTAATGATTTTGCAGTGTGGCCAGCCTGTTCTGTCAGACTACCGAAGGAATGTTTCTGTTATGGTAAGTTGGTTTCCTCCCTCCCTTCATTCGTTCATGCATTGCTTCTTGCATGCAATCGTTTGGGGGCAACAGAGGAGGAAGCCGGGTGCCATTCAATCCATTAGCCACTCAACTTTGTGGGGGTATGTATATGTCTTTATTCTTGCTCTCACGATTGCAGTTGCCATGATTTTGTTCTGGTTGGTGTATACTATGGTTGTTTTTTTTCTTTTAATGGTCCTCAGCTTTGTTACTCCCATGTGAAAGCTTGTTAAACCATGCTTTCATGACCCCTGTAACTTGTTAGCCAGCCCATTTCTTTATGTTGCAATTCTGGTTAGGTCATGGACCATATTAATGTCTATCTTTTTGGGCACCTTTTAGTTGGCCAGGTTGAAATCTGGGGTAGGTTTTGTGGCTCACGACATCGGGGGGTAGGATTAGCTGCTGCTTACAGTGGAAGCTGCCGAGTTAGTGAATGTAGGTGGTGCCTACTTCATGAACGATGGGCCAATTTTCACAGGTTCTGCTTTCGGTCATTTCTCTCTTTTCTCTGTTGGGGTTTTAATTGGGTGATGTTTCATATGTTTCATGCTCCTTTTACGTGCCCTCTCATCAGCCTTGTTCCTGCTTACTCTATGTGCTCGGACACTCTCTTTAGCATGCGGTCAGTCCTGTTTTATTTCTTCCGGCCCATCTTAGATCAGGGTTTTGGTTCTCAGAATTGGGTTATGGGGTTCGCGGTCCTCTGTTCTTCGGGTAGACATACCGTCTCTATTCACTATTTTTGGAATTGGGTTTTGTGGTTAGTTTTCCCATGCTCGCCAGGTAGACACACCATCTCTGATCATTGGGTGGGCACTAGATGTTTATATGTTGTTACGCATTCCCTCATCGTTGTCTCCTGCCTATTTGTGTTGCTAAATAGGCTTCTATCCACCATGGGGAAGCATCGTTCTAGTTCTTAGTTTGCTAAAGGGAAACAATAGGCCCAGTTTGAGCCTGCTCCTAAGAAGCGCGGTCGGAAATCTAATCTAGAGATTCTTGAAACCCTTGCTGCAAACTATGTTATGGGTAATTCATCCACGGTTCTCCAGGAAATCTGTGGTTGGGAATGAGACATTCAGACTGACCCTGAAGATAATGAAGCGGAAGCTGAGATCTTGGAATTCATAACTGACCCTGGCAATACTTGAGGTCGTCTAACTTTATTCCAGTAGACTATCCATACGTATTGGATAGTTAAGTGCCTTATAGAAAAGGCTATACATAGTTTCCCTCGAGTCCAAGCAAAGCCAGACTCAGCAAAGATTGAACCTCGCATTCTGGACCTGCTTCAGGACATGCAGAATCAGCTACAACATATCAAGATCACTCAGTATCAGGCAACTGATCGCATTAGCAGATTGGACAATCGGGTAGGCCGTATGGAGAAGCAACTCCAGCAACTCCAGCAAGTTGATATCCCTGGGTCCACAGTGAAAAACCCTGCTCTAGTTTATTCATCTGATGGCTAGTATTTTTCTTTATCATGCTTTTTTATGCAATTATCGGTCTCGTATGAACTCCTTTTATTTCATCAATATGTTGATATTTCTGGAATAGGATAGATAGCTCATGCGGTTTATAGACGAATGAAACAGTTTCAATTTTTGTTTTTTTTCATGCTTTAATGTGGCCAAAAGACCTGGTTTCCTACGAGAAGGTTGAGGCCACAGACTGTATTTTATAATTTTGTAACCTATATTACAATTATAAATAGAAAATAGTGAGGTACTACCAAATTTACAAAAAAAAATAAAAAAATTGTCTTAAAATATTTTTGTCTCAAATTGCTTTTGTCTTAATTTTTTTTCTCTCAAAGTGCTTTTGTCTTAAATATAAAGTTTTGTTTTAAAATGTTTTTGTCTCAAATTGTTTTTTTCTTAAATATAAAGTTTTGTCTTAAATTTTTTTGTTTTAATATTTTTTTGTCTCAAATTATTTTTGTGTTAAATATTTTTGTCTAAAATCGTTTTTGTAAGCCACAGCCACATCCACAAGAAAGTGAAATTGCAGAGATGAAGCACAACTATGGCAGACACTTCAGAGGAGTCACACAGTGTCCATGGTGGAAGTTCGCTGCACAAGTCAGAGACTCCACCAGGAAGCGGTCCCGTGTTTGGCTGGGCACTTTCAACACCACCAAAGAGGCTGCTCTCGCATATGACCGCGTTGCATTCAAGATCAGAGAAGCCAGGGCCCTCGTTAATTTTCCCCTGGACCTCGCTTCCAAGTCAGACAACGAATTGGTCGTAGCTCACTTGGGTCACGAGAGAAACAGAGAGACAAAAGATTTGGCAGGGAATTGGAGTGGAGTCGAGGACATCTGATCGGAGGAACTGCCAACGCATTTCACAATAAAATATATATATATAGTCTGAGATCATTTATGATTTGAGTTAGATTCATGTATCTATGTGCTGCCAAGGAGCTTGTGCTTTACCCTGTTTGTTTGCATGAGAGACCATTTAGTTCAATTTTAATAATGAAGATCAATTTATTTTAATTGACTTTTTTATTTGCAAATTTTTGTGAGGATTCTCACCATTGTTATTAACCTCTTTATGTTGCTTACCTAACTCTCAAATGATCAATGCCATTGATATGCTTGAGTAGTTTTGATCTTCCTAAAATTGTTGGGGGGTGAGAAGACAAGCGTCCTAGGATGCCTTATACATTATGTTCTTAGCCTTTAACTCTATGTTTGTGACTGTAGACATTACAAATTAGTTTGCGAAGCCTGGATTCATGGTCGGGCATTCCAGGTCCACCCTCGGATGGAATATGGGTTTTTATTTGCACTTGCTCTTTTTATTCTTTGAATAAAGAGATCTCGTTATTATGTTTAATTAATTAAATAAATTTTGTTTAAATGTATAGAATTTGTATTTAGGAGGGTTATGCCATACTTGTTTTATTGTAGTTTTAAATGTTATAAATGGTATTTATATTTAGGAAAACTATAACATAAATGTTTGCTATTTTATTGCATTTTTAAATGTTATCCTAGTTTTTTAATGATATCTCCATTGGTTGTAGAAAGCATTACATTCTCTTTCAAAGGGTTTGTTATTTTATTGAATATTATCATAGTTTTTTAAATGATACCTCCTTTGGTTGTAAAAAGCATTACATTTTTTTTCAAAGTGTTTGTTGTTCATCATATTTGATCTATTTATTAGATTATTGTGGGTTGACTAAAATAAGAGAACTTATATCATGACTTTGTTTGGTCTCATCTATGTTAAGGATGGTTGTGTGAACATGGTATATAAGAGAATTTATATCATGACTTTGCTTGGCCTCAAAGGATTGTTGTGCACCCATATTGTATAGTAGACTCTAGGTTATTGAAAATATTGGTCTTATGAAGTATAAATAAATATTGTTTTGTATGACTTTGGGTTGGTTATTTTGTGATTTTTTTGGTCTAGTTGATTAGACTCATGATTATCGTGGTTAATAATCATAATTTCGAGCATCTACAAATATCTATTTCAATATTATGGGAATGTTGTGTTATATGTAAGACTAAATCAAATCAAAATTAATTAATTAATTATATATATATATATATATATATATATATATATATATATATATATATATATATATATATGTGTGTGTGTGTGTGTGTGTGTGTGTGTGTGTGTGTGTGTGTGTGTGTGTGTGTGTTTATAAAATGTCATTGAATGATTGAAATGAGTTATGGTTGTTCAATGATATGTTGTTGATAATCCATGGCATTGTAACAATATTTATTTAAAGAGTACTAATTCTTTTTTCTAAAATAGGGTGTTGTGTATGATAAGTGAGTGAGTGTATGCATTTTCATTTGGTGATTAAATATATTCTTTCTCTATTTTTTCTCCTTGTTTTGTTCTCAACATAAATATGATGTACTATCGACAATTTGCATTGTTTACTTTCTTTTAGTGTAATTTTATTTACTCCTTTAGTATTTTTCTTTCTAATAGGGTAAGAAATGATTGCTTAGGTGATTCGTTATGCTTCATCATTTTATTGGATGACATCAATTATTTCTTAAGAATGAGTTTTCTATTGAGCATTGATTCCTATTTAGAGTCTCTCATTATAGGGATAGTGACTCATGTAGTTTAGTGAGATGGATTCCCATACATAAGGACACTTATTTTATTATTATTTATTTTTATTGTCCATGAGTAATTAATCCATATTTTTGAGACAATACATATTTCAAAGGATCAATATCTTTACATAAGAAAGTTGAAATTAGTTTTCTTGAGTTTCTACAAGGATCTTTGATGGTATTGACAAGTTCTTCTTATTCTCCAATTTTTATATATTTTTTCAAACTTCTTGTTTGGACCCTTTACTCTCTATAGACCTCATTGTTCATTTGATTATTAATAGTGATTGCATTTATTCAAAGCCTCTATCCTCATTCCTCCCAAGGACATATTTTTTCTATATCATTTATGTAGTGGTTATTAGTGTCTTTCTGTCTCATGCCTCTACATTATGAACCTCTGCTAGTTTAGAGTTCATCCAAGTTCATTAAGATTAAGTTTTTGTTAGAGTTAGTGATTGGAGCTTCTATCATTCTTATGTGTTTTTCTCTTTCCATTCAATACATCATTGTGAGGTATTCAATTTCAACTCTAATTTCCTTTTCAACATTTACATCTTTCTATTTTTTCGAGAGGAGTTTCTTTCCTATGGGTTTGTCTCATTTTATTTTCTTATGAAAGTTTATTTTTTATTTGGATACTTAATAAGGCCTTGTTATGGGGACCAAAATATAATATTTTCTTTGTTGAATATATGCTTATCTTAAGGTGGTTTCTATTGATATTTTCCAATGCAGTTATTATTTTTCTCATGCATCCTTATCAAATACAATATTAGTTGTAAGCTCAAGTAGATACTCTTATCTACCTAGGTACTATTGCTATATCTTTGGTAAATACTAAGCCTCTTCCATTGAGCTATATAGGATACATCCTCTTATATTAAATAATATACAACAATTATATAGATATATTTTTTTCAATGTTTATTGGAGTATCACCTCATCCACAATTAAATTTTAGGACAAAGCTTCTCCTATGGACTAACTTGTCATGTTTTTATCAAATAAAAATGCAAATTTCTATTTTTTTAAATTGATTTGCTTAAATTGTATTGTAGGAATTTACAGGGTAAGTTTCGTAGATCAAGAACCAAAGGTCACTGCTCACAAACAGATAAAAAATTAGTACCTTAATATAATCATGTGGTTAAAACCCTCAAAGAGGGAAACAGTCCACGACCTGAGCCAACGCAACCACTTCAGGCAATTTATTAATATAAAAAGAAAGGTTACACATGTTTCTCTCATAAATGGTTACCAGAAAAATTACCCACCGTGCTCTTTAAATAGAGATCATGAACCAATCGGGTGTTAAGCCACGGATCAAGTGTCGTTAATACTGAGGAGAGAGATAACCATAAGATCGCTACAAAATGTGACCGTTGGATTATAAGTTACAAATGTACATGGTAAAGAAACACACTTTACCTAAATCTACACTAGACTAAGGTATTCTTAACTATTTCCTATGTGTTGGAATATCCTAACATCCCCCCTTAAGAACAACTTGGGATAGGATTGAAGGATTTACAAAGATGACACAAAAGGAGCCTATTTCCTATGTGTCTAAATATCCTAACATCCCCCTTAAGAACAAATTGGGATATGATTGAAGGATTTACCAAGGTGACACAATAGGAGAAGGAAGGAGGCATTAAAGCCTATCCCCCCTTAATGACAACTTTCTTGAACTCCAAGCATGGATTGAAGTCTATTAAACTTCACATATGTGAGAGCCTTTGTAAATATATCAGCTACTTGATCATTGGTTGGACAGTACTGCACTTCAAGAACGCGATCATGAATGATATTTCTGATGAAGTGTATGTGGAGTTCAATGTGTTTCATACGTTGATGCTAAACTAGATCTTTACATAGCTGAATGGCACTATGATTATCACACCAAAGTGTGGTTGGATGCTGCTGATGAAGACTAAATTCAGACAGGATCTAATGAAGCCACATGGCTTCCTTGCTGACTTCAACTGCACCACGATACTCCACTTCTGTTGAAGAAAGAGAGACGTCACTTTGTTTCTTACAAGACCAAGTAATAGGTCCTAAACCAAGAGTGAATACATATCTTGCAGTAGACTTTCAATCATCAAGGTCACCAGCCCAATTAGAATTAGTGAAACCAATCAACAATGGAGATGCTCCTGCACTGTAATGAATCCCGAACTGAACTATACTTGGAATATATCAAAGTATTCTTTTAGCTTATTTCCAGTGAGTTTCATCAGGTTGGTGCATAAACCGAGCGACAAGACCAACGACAAAGGAAAGGTTATGACGGGTATGGGTTAGATACATAAGTTTACCAAAAAGTTGATGATATAAGGTAGCATCAACTTCAAGGGTAGTACAAGTGACTGAAAGCTTGAATCTAGATTGAAAGGGAGAAGGGCTTGGCTTACAGTCTTCCATGTGAAATTGGTGTGGAAGATCATAGGCATACTTGGACTGAGAGAGGTTAATGCCTTCCTTGGATTGCAAGACTTGAAGACCAAGGAAATAATGCAAGTGTCCTAAGACTGTCATTTCAAACTTCTTTGTGAGGCTAGACTTCACATGGTTTATATGGTTTGGATCACTACCAGTAAGGATAAGATCATCAAAATCAAGAACAAGGATGATGAAGGACTTACCCACTTTCTTGGTGTAGACAGTGTTGTCAGAATGACACCTAGAAAAGCCATTATCTAATAGAAATCTATCCATTTTGGCATACCAAGCCTGAGGAGCTTGTTTGAGACCATAGAGAGACTTCCTAAGGTCACAAACAGGGCTAGAGTCATTTTGGATAAAGCCAAGGGATTGTTCCATGTATATTTCTTCATGTAAATCTCCATGTAAGAAGGTAGATTTAACATCCATCTGATGGACTTCCCATTTAAAGGAGGCATCAAGGGAAATAACAAGGTGGATAGAATTCATTTTGGCAACAGGGGAGAAGGTTTCAGTAAATTCAATGCCTTCATCTTGTAAAAATCCTTTAGTGACAAGACGAGATTTATGTCTATCCACTTTTCCATCTAGTCCAAACTTGGCTTTGTAAACCCATCTGCATTTGACAAGTTTTCTTCCTTTTGGAAGAGGAAAAATATCCCAAGTATCGTTTGCCAATAGGGAATGATACTCTTCATTCATAGATTCATCCCAACCTGGATGATTGGAGGCTTCTTCAAAGGTTTCTGGATCAAGATTTTCTGGAATTTGAGCCAATAAGGAAGAGGCTCTTTCGAACTGAGAAAGTGTAGATCATCAATTGGTAGGGTCACCTGCAAGAGAACCTGCTACATCCCAAGTAGAGTGGACCCACCTTGGAAGCAGTGGAGTAAAAGGAATAATTGCAAGAAGTGGAGGAGGATTTCCATCCTCGTTATCATCATCTGAACTAGAAGGAATGCTATTGAAAATAGAAGAGAGAGAGAGAGAGAGGTGGCACGTATGCCGAATCAGGCTCGCAGGCCAAAGGTGGCACACTCGCCGAACTAGACTCATAGGCTGATATATTTTCATCAAATTTTACATCTCTTCTAATGATTATATTTTTTAATTTTGGTTGAAGAAGTCTATAACCTTTGACATATTCAGAATATCCAACAAAAATGCATTTTTCACTCTTAGCTTCTAAGGCATTATGTTTCACATCTAGAATATGGGCCCAAGCATTACTTCCAAAAGCACGAAAGTGACTTACATCTGGTTTGATTGAGCTCCAAGCTTCTTCTAGAGTTATATTCTTTAAAACCTTAGTAGGAGTGTGATTTACTATGTAATTTTCATATTTAATGGCTTCTGCCCAAAAATTGAGACCAAGTCCTTTAGATTGAAGCATACAATTAGCCATTTATTTTAAGGTGTGATTCCTCCTTTTAGCTACACCATTTTGTTGTGGATTATATGGAACAGTATGTTGCAATTGAATGCCATGCTCAGTGCAGAAGTTGATAAATTTTTTGTTAACATATTCTCCTCCATTGTCTGATCTTAACTTAAGAATTTGATGTCCAGATTGTTTCTCAACAAAGGCCTTAAAGGCCCAAAACATGTTAAAAACTTCACTCTTGAGTTTTAAGAAGTATACCCAAGTGCATCTGGAAAAATCATCAATGAAAGTTAAGAAGTGCTTGCAACCAGAGAAAGAAACAACAAGAAGTGGACCACATAAATCATTGTGCACAAGCTGCAAAGGGGTTGTAGCGTGCCAAGAGGCACGTTTGTCAAAACTATCTTGGTGATGTTTTATGAGTACACATTCGGAGCAAACACCATCTCGGTAAGATAAAATAGGAAGACCCATCACCATATTTTCCTTACATAGAGTTTTAAGAGAGCGATAGTTTAAGTGACCAAATCGCTCATGCCAAAGTTTTCTCACTTCATCATTATGAGCAACAAAAATGAAGGGAAGACATGATGACCTAAATTTTTCAAACTTATACAACCTTGTGGAATCATCAGCAATTGTAGTAGCTAAAATATGTTTAGGATCTTTGAGGTCCTTGATTGCAACATCATGAGTTGAGAATTCTATTATTTTCCCTTCACCTGAATGAGTTATCTGATAAATCGAGAGATGGTTGCATGACAAGGTATGAACACATAGTACATCATTAAACTGACCATTATCGAGATTAATGGTTCCAGATCCTACAACGCTAAGAGATCTATCATCACCAACATAAATATGTTTGGTGTTACAATTATTTAAAGAAGAAAACATGGCTTTATTTTTTTCCATGTGATAAGAAGCTCCAGAATCAATGAGCCACTCATTAGAATGAGAAGAGGAAGATGCATTTAATGCATAACCAGATCTTGATGCTTGACAACCACAAGCAGAAAGTGCCATTCCTGAAGATGAAGGTGAAGAGTGCTCCAAATTGATGTTGTGCTTCTTCATTAGTTCTTCTAAGGCTTCCATCTTCTTAAAACATTTGGACTCTATATGGCCATCATGATTACAAAAGTTGCAATGTCTATCGGTCTTCTTCCCTTATTTTTTATTTGCCTTATCATTTTGGTGAGTTCCTTTTTCAATTTGCGGCTGAAATTGCTTAGGACCCTTGTTTGGTTTCATACCATATTTTTTAGGATATTTCTTCTTGGGATACTTTTGATATGATTGTTTTTGGGCTGCTAAGGCTTTCTTTGAAGTATTTCCAGGAGTGATAAGACCAAGGTGTAAGAATTTTTCTTGTTCTCTTACCAAAGAATCACAAAAGGAATCAAAAGAGGGATTCTTGTAGGTGATTCCTGAAGAAATGATGGCTTCGCTAGTGGAATGGAAGGTGGAAATAAATACAGATTATGCAGGGCCAAGCTAATCTGGGTGGATATCGGTGGCCACCCACCTATTCCATTTGGACCCACACCATCAATTCTTGCATCTTTTCACATTCAGCACAACTTACTATTTTTATCATGTTTTCGGGTTCTGCACTCCCGGAGCCATTTTGGGGCCTTAATGATCCAGGTGGATATCGGTGGCCACCCAAATATTCCATTTGAACCCCCACCATCAGTTCTTTCAGTTTTTAAGTTGCAGCACAACTTACTATTTTTAGTATTTTTTCGGGTCCTGAACTTCCGAAGCCATTTTGAGGCCCTAAACGACGTTTTTTCGGAATCGCGCCTTTCGAAAATTTGATTCTGTTTTGGAATAAATATTTGCAGCAATAGTTGCATTCCTTGGATAGATATTTCTAATGATTTATCATGTGCATCAAATGGATATAGTATGCCAAAATTACGACCCCAGGAATTTGAAACACCAATTTACCGAAATAAGGCCCATAGTTTTGGCTCTTCATCTCCTAGGGTTAGGTTTTTGGACGTTTAGAGTTCTCCATTGTTTTCTCAATAATAAATAGGCCCTCGAGCCTCATTTTAACACAGTTCAGAGGTCAATAGCCACCACATCTCTTCTCAGAGATTCGCTACCAGCACCCTAGCTATTTTATTTCCATTATGTCTGTAAGCATATTTCTATGATTTGATATTAATGAAATGAAGCATTATTTCCACTGCATATCTATGTTTATGCTTATTTCTGTATTCTTTTGTGTTCCTGCATAAATCTGGATCAGTGGTATCAGAGCAGTCTGCTCTTTCTTTGTTTTTTTTTGCATGTCCCTGATGCGGTCAACGTATAAGTAGTTAGGGCTCAATCTAGTTAAACCCTTGCAAGATCATCCTAGAAAACCCCGACGACCTCCCATGGCGGAAGAAAATAAAGACGAGGGAGTAGGATATCCTATGAAAATATTGCTCGAGGAGGTCCTTGAGAAACAAAGGAATGCAATGATAGATAACTTTGCTTAGATCCTTCAACGAATACCCACCTACAGTGCATTTGCATCCAACAGCCACTCTGGAGGAGCCACTCCCTTCAAGGTATAGTTAAACTTTGAAATTCCTGTATTTGAAGGCCAAATAGATGCAGATGCCTTAGATATATGGTTGAATTTGCTGGAAGGGTATTTCTAGGTCCATGATTTCTCTGATCGAGAAAATATTATTTTTGCACTCCTCAAAGCTGCCCCCCATGTCAAAGACTGGTGGGAAACCTACTGTGAGCAAGAGGATGAAGGGGAACCCTCTCCATTCTTGGCCACACCCACTTGGAATTAGTTCTGAGATGCAATCAAGGAACAATATTACCCTGTGGGGAGTTATGAGGAAAAATACATGCAATGGACCACGTTGCGGCAACAAAGGGATTAAGATGTGCATGAACTAACGAATTTGTTCAATACCCTACACACAAAGTTGGGTATTAAATATTCAGAGAGACATTTGGTGCTCAAGTACCGCGGTTGTTTTCACAAACACTATTAGGAGGAAATGGAGTTCCTCAACATTACATCGCTTGGCACGGCATACCACTATGCCGCCAAGATCGAGCAAAAATTTAAGTAGAACAAGTGAGACTTTAGATCTGCGAATCCGAAAGGTGCCCCCGAACCAAAGAACAAGGGGCAAGGCCAAAGCAGTGTGACTCAGAACAAAACGGATATAGTATGCCAAAATTATGACCCCGGGAATTTGAAACACCAATTTACCCAAACAGGGCCCATAGTTTTGGCTCTTCATCTCCTAGGGTTAGTTTTTGGACATGTAGAGTTCTCCATTATTTTCTCAATAATAAATAGGCCCTCGAGCCTCATTTTAACACAGTTCAGAGGTCAATAGCCACCACATCTCTTCTCAGAGATTCGCTACCAACACCCTAGCTATTTTATTTCCATTATGTCTGTAAGCATATTTCTATTATTTGATATTAATGAAATGAAGCATTATTTCCACTGCATCTCTATGTTTATGCTTATTTCTGTATTTTGTTGCGTTCCTGCATAAATCTGGATCAGTGGTATCAGAGCGGTCTGCTCTTTCTTTGTTTTTTTTGCATTTCCCTGATGCAGTCAACGTATAAGTAGTTAGGGCTCGATCTAGTTGAACCCTTGCAAGACCATCCTAGAAAACCCCGACGACCTCCCATGGCGGAAGAAAATAAAGACGAGGGAGTAGGAGATCCTATGAAAATATTGCTCGAGGAGGCCCTTGAGAAAAAAAGGAACGCAATGATAGATAAATTTGCTTAGATCCTTCAACGACTACCCACCTACAGTGCATTTGCATCCAAAAGCCACTCTAGAGGAGCCACTCCCTTCAAGGTATAGTTAAACTTTGACATTCCTGTATTTGAAGGCCAAATAGATGTAGATGCCTTAGATAGATGGTTGAATTTTCTGGAAGGGTATTTCTAGGTCCATGATTTCTTTGATCAGGAAAATACTATTTTTGCACTCCTCAAAGCTGCCTCCCATGTCAAATACTGGTGGGAAACCTACTGTGAGCAAGAGGATGAAGGGGAACCCTATCCATTCTTGGCCACACCCACTTGGAATTAGTTCTGAGATGCAATCAAGGAACAATATCACCCCGTGGGGAGCTATGAGGAAAAATACATCCAATGGACCACGCTGCGGCAACAAAGGGATTAAGATGTGCATGAACTAACGAATTTGTTCAATACCCTACGCACAAAGTTGGGTATTAAATATTCAGAGAGACATTTGGTGCTCAAGTACCGCAGTTGTTTACACAAATAGTATTAGGAGGAAATGGAGTTCCTCAACATTACATCGCTTGGCACGGCATACCACTATGCCGCCAAGATCGAGCAAAAATTTAAGTAGAGCAAGTGAGACTTCGGATCTGTGAATCCGAAAGGTGCCCCCGAACCGAAGAACAAGGGGCAAGGCCAAAGAAGTGCGACTCAGAACAAAACTATAAATCCAAAGAATGACACAGGGAAGTGTGAATTTCATAATAGCCCCACTCATAGCACAAACGAGTGTCGGGCCAAACAGTCATTGGTGGCCGAACTAAGGGCACCCGAATCAGATGCATTTTCTGATCCTGAGTTAGAACAAGACAAAGGCAATGGAAAAGGGAAGCAGATCATTGATGTGGATCCCCATGGCATTTTTTCCACCACCAAGATCTAGAGGGAGGATCCAAAGGAGGGGGAGCACCTCTTCCATTCGTAGATGTGGGTGAAGGGTTCTTCGTTGCAATTTATTGTCGATAGTGGAAGACAAAAGAACCTCATTTCAGCAGAGTTTGTGAAGCAGCTCGGCCTACCAACCATAGAACACCTACAGCCATATACCATCGGGTGGCTCCACCTAGGGAGAGATATCCGCATCCGCCACCAATGCCACCTTTTGTACAATATCAAGCCATTCACGGATGAGGTATTGTGTGATGTTGCTCCTCTTGATGTAGCTGATGTATTATTGGGCCAACCATAATTGTGGAGGTGACATGTTGTGTATGATTCTAGGCCTCGTGTTGTTGTTATTACTTTGGGAAATAGCTTGTAGAGGATACCGGAGGTAGTACCGCCTCCTGTCATCTCTTTGTCTACTGCAAAACAACGCAGTAAGATTGTTTCCCAAACTAGGAAATTTATTCTCATTACAACTTGCTCACAAGGAAAGCAGAATATTGTGGCCACAACCTCAAAATAAGGCTCCCCTGCACGACTACAACAGATGGAAAAAGTAAAGGAGGAATACAAGGAAATATTCTCCTCACTCACAAAGGTTCCTCTATACCATCAGGACAAGCACTCCATTGATCTGACCCCCGACGCACCACTGCCTGATGTTGCCATACCTCATGCGACTACACAGACAGAATCCACACATGTACTATCTAAGGCTGATAAAGAAACAAAATTTACTAAATGCATTGAGTATGTCCGCCCACAGGTCCATGACATCTTCGACAAATCTAATAACCAGTTCAACAAAATTTTCCTCATCTCCTGGAAGATTTCAACGTAATGGGGACCATTGCTGCCTAAGGAGGGAGGAATGATCCAGGTGGATATCGATGGCCACCCACCTATTCCATTTGGACCCGCACCATCAATTCTTGTAGTTTTTCACATTCAGCACAAATTACTATTTTTAGCAGGTTTTTGGGTCTTGCACTCCCGGAGCTGTTTTGGGGCCTTGATGATCTAGGTGGATATTGGTGGCCACCCACCTATTCCATTTGAAACCCCACCATCAGTTTTTTCAGTTTTTAAGCTGTAGCAAAACTTACTATTTTTAGTAGATTTTCGGGTCCTGAACTTCCGGAGCCATTTTGAGGCCCTAAACGACGTTTTTTGTTCATCATGCCTTCGAAAAATATGATTCCATTCCAAAATTGATATTCACGTCAGCAGTTGTAGTCCTTGGATATATATTTATAACGATGTATCATATGCGTCCAATGGAGATAGTATGCCAAATTTACGACCTCGGGAAGTTGAAACACCAATTTACCCAAACGAGGCCCATAGTTTTGGATCTTCATCTCCTAGGGTTAGGTTTTTGGAAGTTTAGTGTTCTCCATTGTTTTCTCAATAATAAATAGGCCCTTGAGCCTTGTTGTAACACAGTTCAGAGGTCGGTAGCTACCACATCTCTTCTCAGAGATTCGCTAACAACACCCTAGCTATTTTATTTCCATTATGTCTGTAAACTTATTTATGTTATTTGATATTAATGAAATGAAGCGTTATTCTGTTGCATCTCTATGTTTATGGTATTTCTGTATTCTTTTGTGTTCTTCCATAAATCTAGATCACAAGCTTAGCAAGAATGCAATAGATGAGGCTACTATCTTCCTTTTTTACCTTACAACCATCTAAAAGAAGTCTAAGGGTATCGAATTTGGACAAAAGGTCTTCAATACAGGAGAAATTATTGGGGTACAATGTAAGCAACTCATTTTCAAGCTTATGGGTCCTGATTTGATTTTGAATGCCAAATACAGTATTTAGCTTGTCCAAGGCTTCATGAGGGGTGTCAATGTCAAGGATATGAAATCAAAGATCTTGAGCAATAGACATTCCTATCAACCCTCCTGCTTGATCTTGTTTATTTTCCCATTTAGCGACTTTATCATCATCAGAAGGTTTAGTTTCTACTCCTGTGGCTATTCTACAAAGCCCTTTACTTCTAAGTATATCTACCCTGTGAGGTAGCCATTGGAAATAATTGGTGCTGTTAAGAATAATCGAGCATGCACTTTCCATTTTTTTAAAAACTGAAGCTGAGAAAAGATGAAACTAACTTCTCCAATGAAAACATCTCGAAGAATTAGGCCATTTAAAAAAAATGCTCGAAAAACGGTTTCCAGATAATGAAGTTATGCCTTTTTGAAAAAACGAGTTGAAGATGCTGAATAGTTACGGGAACGGGATGAAGTGTGACTTTAAAAAAAAAAAATCTGCCCCTTTTAACAAAAACTTTTTACAAAAACTTGAAAGAAGCTGAACCCAGACCTCTATTCTCACTTCTCATAATAACTATAGGAAGTGATATGCTAAAATAAATTTTAGAAATTGTTTGAAAGGAGGAAGAGAGGTGTTTTTTTTTTTTCTCTTAGATTATGTTGCCTTTTTCTTTTATTTTAAAAAAACACAAAAATTAGAAAAATAAAAAAAAAAAAAAAAAAATACTGACATTAAAATAAAAATTGTTGAATTTTTAGTTGTATTATAGAAACTATCTATTTTTCCACTATTTCTAATTTCTTGAGATCACACAAAGACGCAGGAAAAGAGCATACGTAGCAAAAAAATATCTTCCTCCTGTTTATGATTTGCTGAGATCACACACAACGCAGAGAAAAGAGCATACACAGAGAAGAGGGTATAGATCTGGCAAATAAATAAAACCTAAAAACTGAAAATAAATAGAGGGAACCCAAATAAGCAGAACTATTAACAAATATAACTGCAAAACATATGCTTTATACCTCCAGATCTAAAATGTCATAACTTGGGTAGCCGAAAACCTTTTCGCATGAAACAAAAGGCGTTCCTCACTGTAACAGATGCTCAAGACACAAAAGAGTAGTTCTTCAAGCCCAAAAATATTCATAAATAGTAGATCTACAAAATGGCATTTGCATGCAGTCAAACTGGCTTTGGATTTTGATCAATAATGGATGCGGCCCTCAAAATAGCTCTGATACCATGTAGGAGTTTATAGGGTAAGTTCCGTGGATCAAGAACGAAAGGTCACCGCTCACAAAAAGATCACAAATCAGTACACTAGTATAATCACGTGGTTAAAACCCTCAAAGAGGGAAACAGTCCACGGCCTGGGCCAACGCGGACACTTCAGGAAATTTATTAATATAAAAAGAAACGTTACATATGTTTCTCTCATAAACGGTTATTGGAAAAATGACCCTCCATTCTCTTTAAATAGAGATCATGGACCAATCGGGTGTTAAGCCACATATCAAGTGTCTTTAATACTGAGGAGAGAGATAACCATCGAATCACTACAAATCATGACCGTCGGATTATAAGTTACAAATGTACATGGTAAAGAAACACACTTTACCTAACTCTACACTAGACTAAGTTATTATTAAATATTTCCTATGTGTCGGAATATCCTAACATATATAACATAGATTTTTTTACAAATATTTAATGTTTGAATATTTTTACCAAAATATCTCTAAACATTTTACAATTTGCATTTTAAAAATTAGTAAGACTTATCAACATTTCTACGCCTCCAAATAAATTTTCATTCTTAAAGTTTTAATTATTCTATTCAAACTTCAATTTATACCTAGATTAAAAACTATAAAAAAAACTATTAAAAATAAGTATGCGAGTTATTAATTTTAGAATATATCCTTTATTTATTAATTTTATATATATCCTTTATTAACCCACAGTGAATGATATTCCTGCATCAGCTTTCCGTATAAATTAATGTAAATGTTAACTTATGTTTTTTAAATCTATAGAATGCCTTTTAACAATATAGATAGTAACTTATGTTTTTTTAATTCATAGAATTATAGGTGTGATTTTTGCATTTATTTATAAATTTGTTGTCGAAATTACTAAACCTAATTTGTAAAGAAAGTTCATAAACTTTTATCTATAATGTTGAAGAATACCTTATTAGTCCCTACCTTCAGTCGTGAAGGGACTATAGCGTTGAAAAACATGACTTTGTCGATAGACTTTGGGGAGAGATAGGGAGGAAGGGTTTCTTGATAATGGCACTGGAATAGGGTTTGGTAGTAGATCCTGACAGCAACATTTGCGGGGAAAAGTGAGGACAGAAGGGCCCTAGCCGGTAATGATGGCAGCAACGTCTGGGGGGGGAGAGATTCCCTCCTATAGGAATGTAATGTCATGGGACAGTAGTGGTAAGAATTCAGGTCAGTTTGGGGGAGCAGGCCCTAAATATAGGCCGGTGTTGGGGGCACAATGGCAGGCGAAAAAAAGGGGGCAGTGCCTTCCACGAGCCTCCAAAAAATCCCATTTTCTAATACCTGCAAATAAACTAGATCATTAGAGAGGTTATATGAAATATCACTCTTATTTTCAAGTTTATAAGAACTTGGCCCACGGAGAAAGATTTACTGAAACGGATCCAAATTAAGTGGAAACCAAAATGACATATTGATGTAAAGTTTGGTGCCAGAGGGTTTTTTACAGTTGTCTTTACTAATTTGTTAGATAAGGAGAGGGTTTTTGAAGGGGGGACCTTATTTTTACTATAATTTTGACATGTTTCTAAGGCAATGGGAAGAATGCTATAACCCGGATCAGGAGCAGTTCCTTTTGGCCCTTGTGTGGGTCTGTCTGTTCACCTTACCGATGGATTTTTGGGACCTAGAAATCCTGGAAGGCATTGGTAACTCGCTTGGTAGATTTTTCAAGATTGTAGAAACAAAAAGAAGAGGAAGGTACACGTCATTTGCTTGTATATGTTTTTATATGAATATCACTGAGCCTCTTCCTGAGTCTATTGAACTAGAATATGTAGGGGAAGTTTGGCAGCAACTGATTGATTATGAACATATCTCGTTTCTGTGCAGAAGACGCCATGAGTATGGCCATTTGTTTAAAATGTGCCCTCTCAACAACCCAGAACAACCATAAAAGAGTCAATCTACAGAAGGTGAAGGATACAAGGAAGAAGGGTTTCGAATGGTTACAAGTAAAATAAAGTAAGGTAGGCAACAAGGAATTCGTCAAAACCAACAAAAACCGCAAAGACAGAGCCAAAACAGGTATGAAGTTTTACAAGAAGAAGCAGAGGGGGGAAAATATGGAGACCCAATGAATGAGGAGAACCCAGTAACAATTCCTTATAAACTGATAAAGGAAAATATAAAGGCTCCCTTACAAGGCCTAGACCAAGAAGAACAACAACAAATCTGGGAGTAGACAGTAATGGAGATAGATATAACTAAGGATGAACTCAGTAAAGAGGAACTTTTCATGAAACAACCACTGTAAGAATGGAAAATTTTGGATGATAGATTCATCCCTGAAGATTAGAAAGTGTTGTACAAGGAAACCTTTGAGCCATACCTAACTACATAGGCCAGAAGAGAAGTGGAATTAGCTAGTAAGATACCTACACATCAAAGAACTAGTTAAGATGCATCTTTGAAGTCGAAAACAGGTAAAAAAAAAGGGAGGAAGACACTGGAAGAATCAATCCAAATGGTTGGCGAAATGTTGGTTAACTCTGGACATATAATACCACTCTCAACGGTATTCCAAAAACTACATAAAATTCCTTAATGATAGTTATCTCCTGGAATATAAGGGGCCTTAATACCAAAGGCAAACAAAAATACCTACAAGAGAGGTTGATGAAATAAAACTGAAACTGGTTCTTCTCCAGGAAGCAAAAGCGTCCGGGGAACACCTGGAAGACATAGTGAGTAGAATGAAACCAAGGTATGAAGTCATGGAAATAGATGCGACAAGAAGTGCGGGAGGCATTGCAATTCTATGGAATTTGGCAGAAGTATTGGCTGAAGGTTGGATAGGCCTTCCTCAGATACTAATAGGTAGGTTTATATTAATAGGAACCAAAGAATGGTTTTCAGTATCATCTGTCTATGACCCTACCCTTCCTAGAGATAGAAGAGCTTTGTTTACAAGTTTTAGAAGTCTTAAAATATTAAATCAGGACAAATATTGGGTGTTGGGAGGTGAATTTAATATGGTGACTAGTGTATATAAAAGAAAGGGGGGAACAAACATGCATAATCAAAAGATGGAGCAGTTTAGCGATCTCATTAAAGATCTCTGACTGGTGGATATTCTGACTGTCAATGGAAAATTTATGTGGAATAATAGAAGGAGGGGGGAATCATCAAGTTGCCTCACATATTGACTATTTCTTAGCCTCAGAATAATTTGTCAATCTGGATGTATTCTACGAGGCATCTATCCTGCCCTGTATGGGGTCAGAACATTGGCTAATTCACTTGGAGATAGATATGAAACAACAACAGAAGAAGCAGTCATTCAGATTTGAAAGCTTCTAGCTTAGAGGTCCCTCATTCATGAATAAAGTCCGTAGCTGGTGGGAGGATAGTAGACTCAGAGGAAGGATCCACATGCATACGTTTCAATTAAAATTATAGGATATCGAGCAGAAAATTCGAAAATGGAACAAAACCGAATTTGGTAATATTCATAAGGAGAAGGAACAACTCCAAGGGAATATGCAAAAAATCCAAAAACAAATTATTTTAATGGGGATATCCCCTGAGTTGATAAAAGAGGAGGGGGATCTTATTAATAATATTAAAGAGCATAGAATCTAGGAAGAGATATTATGGAAGCAGAAATCCAGAATACAATGGCTATGAGAAGGAGAAAAGAACTCTATCTTCTTCCATAAAGTAATGATACAATGGCATCAACATAATATGATATTCTCTCTCACAGAATCAGAAGGGAACCGTCTGACAGAAAATCTAGATCTGGAAAAGAGTTGGTAAATAAATTAAAGGAAATTCTAATAGAGCCAAATCCGGATAGGATGGAGGGAATTAATCGAATAAAGAAATATATTCCTACATTAGTCAGCAGAGACTAGAACCTTTCCGTTCTTAGGGAAATAACAATGGAAGAGGTGGAGGGTATAGTGAAAGAACTGCCTAAGAACAAAGCGCCTGGTCCTGATGGTTTTACGGCCGAATTTGACCAAGCCTTCTAGCCCTTCAAGGGAAAGGAAATTGTGGAACTAGCGAGGGAATCCAGAAGAAATCATTATGTATTTCCTGCCCAAAATTCTACCTTTCTTACTCTGATTCCAAAACAAGATAAGTGTTACACTCCTTCCGAGTTTCGCCCTATTGCTCTATGTAATGTAATTTATAAAAAAATTTCCACTGTTATGGTTAACAGAATAAAAAATATTCTTCCAGCCCTAACCTCCCTAGAGAAAACTGAGTTTGTCAAAGGTAGATGAATCCTTGACGAGATTGTCACTGCCGAGGAAGCTATTCATTTCCTTCGCTCTCTCAAATCCAAAGGAATGCTTATTAAGCTTGATCCGGCTAAAGCCTATGACTGCCTAAACTAGAAGTATTTACAACAAATTTTATTAGCATTTGGATTTGACCAAAGATGGGTTGAATGGATCCTCTCTTTTATTACCGCCCCTCATTTTTCTATCATTGGAAACATGACTCCTTCCATGTCTTTTAATGTTTCTTGTGGCCTTAGATAGGGAGACCCCTTGTCCCCCTTCCTATTCATCTTAGCTACTAAAGGGTTGGGGTAGTTTATTCAGTATAAAGTTAGATATGGAGACCTAAAAGGCCTTAAGCTCTAGGGACCTTGTCTTACTTTGTCACATCAACAATTTTTTGATGACATAATGTTGTTTTGTTAAGCCACCCTTATGGAATGTAAAGCCATCTTTGAAAAGTTGAAACTATTTATGGTTGCTTCTAGTACTTTAATCAATAATGACAAATCCAATGTTTTTTTCTTTAACACTACCCCCCAATCCCAAAGCTTCCTAGCTCAGACTTTATGGTTTACCATGGGGACTCTTCCAACGAAATATCTCGGAACGCCCTTATCTGATAACTCTCTTAAAACCAGTGGTTGGAAAGCCCTAATTACTCGAATTCAAATTTTTTTGATGAAATGGTCCTTTAGGCTATTAAATAGTCCTAGTCGAGTCATCCTTCTGAGATCTTTCCTTCAAGCTATACCTATATATCAACTATCTGGTATGGCAGCCCTGAAGATAGCCTACGCTAACATGGTCAGTATGTTCAAGAAATTTCTTTGGAAGGGGGCTCAGTAGAAGAGGAAATGGGCACTTCTATCATGGGAGAAACTCACACTCCCTAAAAGTAAAGGAGGTTTACGACTATGGGATCAATTCATCCTTAATCAGGTAATGGGGGAAAAATGTGGTGGCAGTGGTTGCAAGGAGGCTTAGCTCTATGGAAACACATATGGGAGAGGAAATATGATATGGCTCAGACACCAAGATAACGTATTCACCGGCATAATATACAGAGGGGATCGGGTATTTGGAACCTTGTACCAGCTAACAGACAGTTAGTTAGGGTTCACAACTTCTGGGAGATCAGAGAGGGGAATGTTGCCAACTTTTGGGAGGACTCCTGGCAAAAGAGGGAAAAAATATTTACAACAGTAGATCTAGTGGAAACCTTTATGTTAACTCATCACCCTCAAGTCAAGGAAGTGAGAAACTACTGGGATGATCAGAATGATCACTTCTAGAGGATATGGAAACACAAACAGCAGTGGCATGCAACTCTGGAAATGCAACAATGGTGAAATTTTGACAAAGAACTTCAAACACGAAAGATACCCATCCAGATAGGAAATGACATACTAAGGTGGGGGTGTGGCTCGAAAGGCATGTTCACAATAAAAGAAGTGTATTAGATACAAGCTAATAATGTTGAAATTCCAAAGAATAGACTATGGAAAAAAATTTGGTCCCTTAAGCACTGGCCAAAAATAGAACATTGCTTATGGCTTGTAAGGCATGGATGAATCCTTACTCAAGATCAGTTAAAGAGGTGAGGGATGCATGGGCCATCCTGGTGTGTGATGTGTGCTGAAAAAGAGGAAACCCTTGGAAATATGCTCAATAACTTCCCAGAAGTAGATCAAATGTGGACAAATATCAATAGCATGTTCCATCAATCAGATCAAAATAATCAAAGTCTATGACAAACAATCGAAAATCAGAGAAAGGGAGGGTATTAGAGTATAGTAGTAAATAGAGCATGGACCTTAGCAGTGGGATTTTTATTGTGGTACCTATGGAAAGAGTGGAACAGAAGAATCTTTCAAAGTGTAAAGATGAAAAAAAATAGAAATATGGTAACTCATCTTAATAGGAATAAGAGAAACTATCATAGCTAAAAAATGGGCGGATGAGGACTAGATAATCGAGGTTGTGGAAGCTAGAATTCTTCATTAGTTAAACATAAAGGAAGATATGCTTGCACCATCCTTCTAGAAACAAAGAGTAGCAGGCTATGGAATAAGAGATGTTTTTATTCGGCCACAACCATGATTCATTAAAATTAATTATGATGGGGCTTCAAAAGGAATCCCAGGACAAGCAGGCACTGGAGGCATATTTTGAGATTGCACAGGGAAATTACTAAGGATTTTTGCCATTGGTCTTGGATATGTAGCTAATAATGAAGCGAAACTTACAACCATGAAACTAGGCCTTGAAATTGCACGTTGAGAACAGTACAATAGAATAGAAATTGAGGGAGACTCTACCATGGCCACTGGAATACTAAGAAAGCTTCAACAGGGCGGTAGCTGGGAAAATTTCAATAAAAAATGGAGAAAAACAAGGCTAGTGCAGGAAATTAAACAAATAATTGGAGTAATCCATTATATTGTTCCTCACCATGTCAGGAGAGCGGGCAACAAAGCGACAACTTGTTTAGCAAATTGGGCCTGCAACAATGGATATCAGCTCCTAGATCAACCATGGAGGCAGGAGTTGGAACTAGACATGAGGGAGCTCTGACGTATAGTACAACAATATGGTAATTATATAGGTCGGGAACAAAACAACCCCCGATCGGGGTGGTTAGCAGTAAGGAGTGATCCGAGAGGACACGATGGCGAAATGGGAACACCGCATGGAGAGGTAGGACGACAACCTAGCCACCATATGCAAGGAGTGGTAGATAATGGTAAGAGGGGTAAAGGAGAGGACATCTCCCAAGAAAGAACATGATTATGGTAATAAATTCGTATGAAAATCAGTTGGGAAATCCAGTGAGGTTGTCAATTTTTTGTTGGGATAAGGGTCGGAGGAATGTTTCAGGGCAAGTTAAGAATGACGTCATTCTAACCATTCTCATAATTTCTCTTTATTGTGAAGAAGTCGGTTCCTCCTGTGCGCCCTTCGAAATCCATTGTTAGTGAAGTTGGTGGACTGCGTGGGTGGCTTTATATGTATTCGAATTCCTCCTTGGTATGCAAATGAAGTTGGTATTGGAATTTCGCAGCATGCAGGCGAAAATTTTAGTTTTTTTAGATTTTTTGTATAATCGTTTTCCAAGGTTTGTGAAGTCTACAAGGTTGGTAGTGTTTGTAAAGCCAGCAATAGCAGTATTCATAGTTCTTTAAGGATAGCTAATTTAAAAACTGCCACTCTTCATTCTCTTGATATTAAAAGGCATGACGAAAATGTCTATGGGTCTGCCTGGGAAATAGTCTACATGTAGGTCAATGATGTGAATATTTGCGAGGGTAGTGGTTGGGAGGGTAGATTTGCGCTCTCAGGTGAGGTTTACGTGTATTATCATCTGTTGTTGAATACAATAGTCAACGGTTTCGAATCATGGGGCTTATAAATATGGTGGGCATGCAGAATTTGGGTTGTTGGTAGGGTTGGAATCTATTTGTTTTGCTATGGGCCATGGTTACTTTTAGTAGATATTATACCTCTATTCTGGGTGGGGGTAGTTAGTATCTTAGGTAGGAAGGCTAAGGAGCAAGGCCAGATTGTTTTTACATTGCTAAAGGGACAAGGCGCCTGCGATTGCTATCCATCTAATGCTTTACCCAACTATTGTAATTTCAATTTCCTCCAAATTAACTGTCTTGGAATTTTTTATTGTATTTCTTCTCCAGGAGTGTTCATTTTCTTTCTAGTCAAGATGGTTAAGAAAACAAGAGGAAGAAACCCCAAAGTGGACAAAGGCAAAGAATCTATCTCATCCCTACCAGCCAAGAGAGGTCGGAAATCTAGAAAAGAGCTCATGGAGTGCTTAATTCAGACCTTTGCAAAAGACACACCATGTTCTTTAAAATCTCGTATCTTTGGATAGGAAATAGAAGCCACAAATAAAATGGAAGAGGAGGGTGAAATGGTAGTGGAAGAATTGCAATATATGATTGACGATCTGGGCATACTCGTGGGAGAATCTCATTGTTTCAACACTCAATCAGAACATATTGGTTGGTAAAATGCCTATTGGTAAAAGCTATAATGTCAATTCAGGAAGCAGGGGAGCCCAAGTTAGTCTCCACCTTGGTAGAGATTAATAGAAACATTCAGGAAATCAACCTGTGTCAACTGCATCAATATGCTCGTCTTGGAAGAATGGAGAAAGATATAAAATCCATGCAACAAGATGAAATACCAGGTTCCAGTGTCAAAGATCCGGCCCTGGTGGAGTCAGATGATGACTAGAGCTGACAATTCTAGTTTTTAGCGGATAGCTTTACTTATGTTTTCAGTAAATATTACTTATCTATTATGTAAATGTTAATATTAGTAAACTTTGATATCAGTTATCTTAATACTCTGTTTAGGAGATTAAGGAAGTATATGTTTTGGATGGCATGCAATGAACTTAGATGGCCAACAGACCTAGTTTCCTTCGGGCACGTTGAGGTCTAATTTTTGTATCTATTATGGCTGCTTTTTATATTAATAGAAAATGGAAAGGAGCTACTAAGCTTACAAAAAAAAAGAAGGGACTATAGTGTTTTTTAAGCATTGTCTGAACATTAAATATGGTTAATCAACCATAACATTAGTTCTTTTAACCAATGTTTGAAAATAAATATTGAATGAAACAATTTTTTATACATTGTTTCAGTTTCGACCTCTTATTGCGAGAAAAAATATGCTTTTCTCAATTCTTACTAAAATTACTATAAAATTCTTTGAATTTTAATTTGATGCTAATTTAATGCTCTTCTAGAGTTAACATTAATTTATAAAAATTTAATGTTAAAATCAAATACCTTGATTAAGTTTTATAATAGACTTTTAACTCAATGCCTACCATTGGAATAGTGTCTATTATAACACAACGCCTACACTTGGAATTTTCCATGACTCCTTCACGGTCTTGGTATTCATTCTCTCACGTAGTTTCACTTTTATTGAATCAACAACATCTTAGTAGTAACTGTAACAATTTCAAATTTCCAAATTTCAATAGTACCACATATAACAGTTGAATCGGTTATGGCACCAATAACAGAGCCTAGCTTTTCCACCACCATTTGCCTAGAAGAGCCCAACTTTTCCACCACTGTTTGCCTAGCTTACCTTCATACTAGAGATATAGATCCATACCCCGTCAATGACCTAGAGACAATTTAAGCTTCAAATTTAAGCGTAACTGGTTATGGAGCACAGGCGGTCGAGCCCTCTTAACGCTTCCTCTCCCTATGAATTTGTTGTGGTGTTGTATACTTTCGGTGGGAAATAATTTCATTTTGTAGCCAAGGAGGCCCTATATGTTGGTTATGCTTCTTCAACAAGAAAAAATGGTACTAGATCTACACATTCCCTTATTTCTATTGTATCTACTTTGGCTGTTTGTGCTTATTCAAAAATGAGTTAATGAGCTCAGGCGTTATTTCTAGAGTTGGGTTAATGAGCTCGGGCTTAATTTGTAGAGTTGGGTAATATCCTGGAAAAGTGTATTTTTTGTTTAGAGAAAAGTGTCCTTTTGTTTTCTGAACAAGGCCTAATAGTTACGGTGTTGCTAGTGTATAATTTCTTAGAGAAGCCTACCAGCCTATAATTTTTTAGATAAGCCTACCACCCATGTAGCAGAAAGGCTGATGTCATGTTTGCAGACTTAAGAAGAAGCTCCCTTTTAAGAAACATCAAGGTTAATTACATGGGCCTACAATGGAAAATTTGTTTCTTTTCTAAAACCTAGAGCCATAGAAGCTTGAGAACGAAGATCATTCAATATACCCTATATTTTTAGTAATAATAAAAACAACACAAAATAACATAAAATAAAGACGAACAAAAATACCTCACCTTGAAACTAAGTGAAACCTATGACATGCCTATTAATAGCAGAAAAGATTGAAAGAGAGAAGATGGAAAATAAAGAGAGTGAGTTTCCTTCTCAAAACCTGGTCTCAGATGAGAGTGCCTAAGTGGTAAATAAAGACAAAGTCCAATAAGTAAAATGCTTAATAAATAAATTGTTTTTGTTGCCCAGGAGAGTTGGTGCTTAAGGCTTTGAGTGCTATACCAAAGCCTTTGGGAGCATGTCTCATGCCCAAATCCAGAATGGAAAATACAGAGTATACAAGGGAGTCAAAGAGTCCAAATTTGATGTGGTATTTTAAATATGTGTGAGGCTGTTTATTTAGGTCAAACCTCCTCGGCCTAAAGATACAAGCCCAAGCTCACTTGATCCTATCCTAGCTAACCCAATCAACCCACCCTATGTCGACTTATTTGAACCCTACCCCTCCCTTGGTTGGACTTTCTCCATCACTCTCTCTTTGAACCAATTCTTCCTTCTCGTGCTTTTCTTTACCCATCACCATTGCAAGAAAGGTTCTCCCTAGCCTTATATTTTTCCTTCTCATGCTCTTCCTCTTCCTTACTCATCAGCAGTGCAAGAAAAGTTTTCCCTGGCCTTCTATTTTTCGAGTAAATTCTATTGTCTTATTTATATTAAATAACCCAACCCTCGCCCCACATATCGATCACGATATGGATATGGAGGATATGATATCACGATGTTTTATTCTGGAATCCTATATGGAAAGGATGCTAGAGGTATTGTCTTAATTTTCTAGTTGGTTCGGGCTGGCAAGAAGATAGGAATAGATAAATTCAAGAGAGTAAGCATCCTACTCACCATATGGAGATCGTCAATGTTGAAAAAAATTCATAGGGATTGAAGCACCAAAACCAGTAGTATATTCATATAGTTCAGTAGATTAAGCAAATGAACAAGAACAACAAGCATATAAACCAGAATATAAGGTAACCCCAGAAGCAAGCGAAAAATAAGATGTGTCCGCATCGTGCAGGTTTGCATGATTGTTTTGTTTGATTTTTCATGGTATAATTTGTTCAAGTGATAAATCAAGTGGCCCAAATGTGGGGTCTATGGTCTGATTTATTTTTAGAAAGCATTATCGTGACTTACGAAAATGATGTGTTGCCCTAATATTTAATATGAGCATAGCTTACACATGCCTCACTAGAGCTATAATTCTAGTTTATTATAGTTAGTTTTATTAATGACACTAAGGATGTAGAGTCCAATGATATTTTGAAAAATTATTGTTATTAGTGGCCTTATCCTTCAAGTTGGCCACTCACAGTTTACAGAGTTTAAAGATAAAATCTTGAGACCTCGCGAACAATGATTTCAATAAATCAATGGTCCCATGTATAACATGTAGAACTGAGGATGTCCCAAATCCTTCTTGATATGAAAATATATGTCATTTTGTAATTTTATTTTGGTATAACATGTAAGACATAGGATGTGTTGAAACCTTCTTAACATGATAATAGATGTCATTTTGTAATTTGTTTTTTTTTTCAATATAGCATAAATGAACTTGAACCTTTCAACAAATTGTTTTGAAGTCTAGTATTGTGCACATGTAAAGAAAATTTTGCAATATAGGAGCTATAGCATCTGCTTCATGTATTATGCCCAATAACTCATTTTCTCAACTGTAGTACAATTATGCTCTATAACTATTTTTTAAACCGTAGGACCTAATGCGAACGGAAGAAGATGCTAACCTAACTATGATGAAGATGCAATATTAGTTTTGAATTACATGGATCATGTCATTCACACAGAAGATAAAACATGATAAAATTCATTAGTGTTACGAGGATAGTTGATTGGGAATAATTTAAAAAATAAAATAAAAAATATATTTCAAATTTGTTACCACGAAAGTTGAATGGGAAGTAATTTAAAAAAGGGAAAAAGAAAATATTTTAGTTTTTTATTCTTTCCTAGTTAGTGTGATACATGATTTTTTCTCATTTTCCACTGATAGTGATCAATGTGAAATAATCCTAAATTATATTTGACTTTGCATGTTTCATGTTTTCATATTTTTTTCTTGCAATTTGGCTTATTTATCCATTGTATGTGATTTGGCAGAATTTATTCATTCTAATTTATTTTCCATTTGTAAAAAATATATATATATATAATCATATCTTTTAATAATTACATTCGATACCAAAATGTATTATCTTTTTAAAAGGTGGACCCTAGACAAGCACCTCACAGTTTGAAACATAATTTTTGAAATCATTTGGCTGAACATTTCAATCTGTTGTGCTCTTCTTCCCAGTTACTGTTATATATAGATCAAGTGGGTTTTACTTCCTCATAATCATGATAAACATTAAATCTGACAATAGAAATCGATGGATTAGTTGAACACTATTAATTTTATTATTAATCTAATTAATGGACAAATGAATAGGTAGGAAATTTCAGAGGGAAACTATGCCATGCTTGATACTCTATCTAATATGATTGAATATATAGTTTACATAATTTAAATTTTTGTATAAACTTTTGGAATAAATCGTTCAAATTTTTTTTGTGGTTAATTCTCTTAATTATTATAATTTATTTTTCTTTAGTAAAATTACAATATTTAAAGACTTCCAAATTTAAATCTGTTTATTTTCAGAATTTTAAAAAATTATAGAGTAACTATAATAAAATATATATTATAAAATTAGTAAGACAATTCGACAATTATTTAACTTTGGATTGTTTATATTTATATCATCCAAAATTTTGTAATAAAAATAAATTCAAATTTAAAATTACTAGTTATTAATCCATTTGAAAATAAGTTACCATCCTATAATTTGAGAAAATCTCAGACTATTCTCTACTAGAGCTATAGAAAGTTACTAAAATATTACAATTGATCACTATTCAATTTTTTTAATCCTTTTGTGTTTAAAGAGTTTGTTATTCTGAATCCAAATTCAAGTCTCATACCATCACGAAATGTATTTCCACCAACAATAATCTCAGTTACTGCAATAGTCTCAATTTCACCTTTTCTTGGTAGGGACTTCAGCCAATATTATGGCCCTTGTTTTAATTTAACATCTTGACGAAGTAATTCTAGTAGCCGTAGAGTAGGTTTATTAAGTGGTGTTTTTCAAAGCCTCTGTGTCACATTAAATGAGAATATTCACTGCAATTATCCCCACAACTTTTAATATTCCTAAAATCTAAGATCTAACTTATTAAATTTAGAATATATTAATTACTAATTAATGTTTTTATTTTTATGTTTCCAGGACATTCATATGTATGTGTTCATGTTGTAATAGACTTAGGGCTCCATTTTAGCTACTCTATAAAAGGATATGTAAAAAATACTTTTCTCATTCTTTTCCTCTGAAGATGGATAATGTTTTATCTACTCGGACCACTTCTTCCTCATCATCCCACTTTTAAATTTTATAAATAGAAGGATAGAAAGCTATCATTTCTGTATATGTTTAATTTTAAATGTAAATTTGATTACTTGATTGGATAGAAATTTACATGTATTTTTAAATAAATTTATTGTGATTATGTCGAGCTTAACAACCTTGGGAGATATATAGACATGAATATTTAACTTTATCATCAAAAATAAATAATGCGGAGTCAGTATATTTGTAAATCAAAACGATGTTGGATGAATATATTTATAATAATCAAATCAATATAAATTAATAATCTCTCACTAGCTTAATCAGAATGAGGAACTATATATGTAGAAGATTTTATCGACAACTTTAGTGTTGGAAAGGCAGAAGATTAAAGGAAAAAATTACACAAATATTTCACAGACAATAATACATGAGGTGCATCTCTTCTATTAATCTTCAATCTCTCTCTCTTTGAATACAATGAATCCGACGAGGGGTATTTATCTTGACTTGCTTAACATGCATACACTTACCAAACTTATCTATCACATAACTCGACTTGCTCAATGCTCACTTAATTGACTCTCTAAATCACTCACCAAATTCATCAATCGACTTACTCAATGCTTGCTTGACTAATTTTCTAACTCTGCATGTGGGAATTAATTAACTATTTTAACACTCCCCCTTAATTACGACCACAAAACTAAAACATAACTCATGACAACTCAAACATGCCTAATGGTTTATGTCTCAGCTAGTTTTACAATACCCAAGTTTATTTTGTGAAACTAAAACAAATCTATTGCTAATGGCTTTGTAAATATATCAGCCATTTGATCACTAGATTTACAAGGCTTCGAGTGAACTACAAATTGCTCACAAGTTCTATAAAAAAATGGTATCTAGTATCAATATGCTTTCTCTTTTGATGAAAGACACTAAACTTGGATAGTGTAATCGCTGAAGTGTTGGCATGGTATATTTATGTTGATCCTTGTTGTTTCTGCTTGAGTCCATCCAATACTCTTCTTAACCATACTAATTGACATGGTGCTAATGTTGCTGCTACACATTCTACTTATAATGATGATAGTGTCACAGTGGGCTGCTCTTAGATACCCATGCTATCACACCTAAATCAAGATGGAACACATAACTAGAAGTTCTCTTCCTATCATCCAAACTACCTGCAAAATCAATATCTGTAAATCGAATAAAATCTTTATTTTGTGTACTTGCATACATTACATCATAATATCTGATTCCTGCTAAGTATCTTAGAATTATTTTTCCTCCACTCCAATGTGTGTCTTTTGGAGTCTCCAAAAATTTGGAAATCAAACTCACTCCTTGCATAATATCCGGTCTTGTAGCTATGAGATACATGGGGCTTCCAACCAATATTTTGAATAGAGTTGGATTGACTTTTGATCCTTCATCATCTTTACTTAACTTTGTACCTATTGCAACTAGTGTAGGTACATGTTTGAAATTATAAATCCTGAATCTTTTCAACAAATCTCTAGCATATTTATTTTGGCAAATAAAAAACAATTTTTCAAATTCCTCAACTTCAATGCCAAGAAAATATTTCATGAGACCAAGATTTTCCATCTCAAATGATTTCATCATGCCTGCTTTAAATTCATCTAAATCAAGATCACCTGAAAAAATCATATCATCAACATATAAGCAAACAATCAAATTTTTTCCATGCTCATTTACCTTTTTCTACAAGGTAGGCTCAATTCCGCTTCTACAAAATCCATTCTTAATCATGTAATGGTCAATTCTTTTATACCATGCTCTAGGTGCTTGCTTCAGTCCATAGAGCGCTTTCTTCAACCTGTAAACTTTATCTTATCTACCTTCAACTTCATAACCTAGAGGCTGCTACACATAAATTTATTCTTGTAGAATTCCATTGAAGAAGGTTGATTTGATGTTCATCTGATATAATTTCCACTTGTTCTGAGTTGTTGTGGCTTGAAATGCTCTTACAGTATCCAATCTGGCTACTGGAGCAAATGCTTCTCTAAAGTATATTCCCGGTTGCTGTGAGAATCCTTTTGCTACAAGTCTTGCTTTAAATCTGTCAATTTCACCTTTCTCATTCAATTTAGTCTTGTACATCCACTTCACACCAATGAGGTTTTTATCCTTTGGAAAATTAACCAAATCACATGCATCATTCTTTTCAATATAATTAATCTCTTCATCCATGGCTTGTACCCAATTTTCATTTTTGATTTCTTTTTCAAACAAAGAAGTTTGGAATGGTAACATTGAAAATTCGAACTAACATCCAAAATCATAAATATATTTCAAACTTCTCATATTTCTCTTACCATTACTTTATTCATTACCTGATTGGCTTCTTGGAGAATTGTGGTCTATTGATTTTCTTGAAGATCCATGCTGCTCTGAAAATCTTAGAGTCCTTATTGCTGTGACTCTGTTTGGTGCCTGCTCTCTTCATTCTTGCTACTCCTTTTCTGCTACATCATCCTCTTCCATTAATGGTGCTATTGCATCAGATGTTTCGTATATAGTCCCATTCCCTTACTCTTTTTCTTTGAACACAACATCTCTGTTAGATATTGTCTTCTTGGTGACAAAGTTATATAATTTGTAAGCTTTTGACTCCTCATTATAGCAAAAAAATATGAATTTTTCACTTTGATCATCCAATTTTCCTCTTATCTTCTTACGTACATGTGCATAGGCTACACATCCAAAAAATATGAAATGAGATGTGTTGCATGACATACCTGAACATGCTTCTTCTGGAACTCTGTTTATCACACTATTTTTAGGTGATTTTTTTATTACATAAACAACACATGCAATTGGTTTTTCCCAATAGTCATTATACAAGTGTCTTTCTTTCAACATACTCCTTGTCATGTTCATAATCGTTCTCCTATTTCTCTCTGATACACCATTATGTTGCGGTGTGTACCTATTTGTAAACTATTTTATGATTCCATGGTGTTTGCATTTCACATGGTATTATTTTGAATCATATTCTCCGTTATCACTCTAGTAATTCTAAAGTTGTGGGATTTGGTTTTTAGTCAAAGAATTCTAGAGGTAACCACAAAAACAATTCAAACTCTAGGATCTAGCCTTCCTAGGGTTCAGAGAGGGATCTCTCTTTAAAGTTTAACTTTGTTTTAATTTGTAAATATTAGGATAGTTATGAAAGTGCAGCTTTGGTTTTGTTTTGGTAAATTTGGTGGGAAAAAACACTTGAAAGGAAGGGTAGTGGGAAATATATTTGTTCATTGGGCTAAGGAGTCAAAATTCAAAATCAAGCAAATAGGACTGGGATCAAGGGAAAAAGGTCAAATGTTTTTAGGGCAAGATATATAACCCTTGGATATCTTGGAAAGTTATTTTTATGAGGTTGTATGATCGGGATAAAGGGCACCTAAGAATCCTTTGAACTAGAAAAAGAAGTAGTAAGAAGAGTTCAAATGGGAGAGGGAGAAATTAAGGGTTCCCTACACTGGAAATCACAGAAAAAAATATAAATGATAAATAGTTAAAAACAGGGTGCTCTTAACAAATATTCTAGTAATGCTCCTAGTTATACCTTCAGATTTAGCAAAAACATAAATCGATGCATGTAACAAAGAAAGAAAACAATGACAAGTGATGAAATACTTCTCTCCAAATAGCTCATCATGGGAATCCTGAAGTATGATGCCAATTTGTGTTGATCCAGCCTTGCTACTCGAATTTTGACACACAAAAGCTTTGAAGTCCAAGAGGAAATGACTATAACAATCCCAGCAATTTTATTCCACACAAAATACTTCTAAATATGAAGTATTTATATTTAATGTTTTACAAAATATCCTAGAAGACTTCTAGGAATTATCTTAGGAAAATGAAATATCTTTACAATAATAATAGAGACAGCTGCTTCAAAAATCAGCAAGCTATCCTATTTTATCCAAAAAAAATAGAAACAATTTTGAGGATAGGATGCAGCCGGCTGCCTTGGTGTCCTCCTTGCTGGCTTTTAGATATTTTTTTGGAATCTACTCTGCCTTGTCTTATACGCTTTCTTGGATACTCTTTATTCACTGATACTCTCTAAAATTATACTCTTTAACCCTTAGTCAAAAAATGTTTACTGCTGTAAAATTTATGTTTTTACTGTAATTCAGAAAATAGTTTATTCCTTCTTACATCTGTCTTTATCCTTCATAATAAATCTATGAGTGCTTGCCAATCCTCATTTTTAGGAATTTGTATATTTTTTAATTTCCGGAAGTTCTCATCAGCTTCAGTATATCTAGCAAAGGTTGGCTTGATAACAAACAAGTGCTTTATCTCATGTTGCAAGTAGAATAAGTATTCAAAACTCTTGAGTGACACTTTTCCAGTTGGAATGCCTTGTCCTTATGGCTTATTTACCTGTTCCTTGGAAAATTCTCTTATCTTCTTATCATAGTCATTCTGAGGCATTAAATTATCATTAATTACCATAATGTTAGATATTCCTTTTTGTCTCAAACTTGTGAACTTAACCATAAACCTAGTTATGGCAGTATTCATACCTTCACACTTTTCTTCCAGTTGTCTCATAAAATTTTTCTTTGTTGTGACTTTCCTAATTTCTAGGATAGTTGCAGTTCTGTCTGTGATTTTGAGTTCTTCCAACTCCTGTCTTTTTTACTGTTGAGGAAGGTGATCAACTTTACATCTTTCTCTAGTTTTTCAGCCAACTCAGTTTCAGTCTTTTGAATTTATGCTTGGGCTGCTAGTAATAAATCTCTTTGCTCAAAAATTACATAAATTGAAGGCCATACATCATGGATGGCTTCAATGACCTTATTCCAAAGGTAATTTTTAATGTATGATATCTGATCCTTCAAAGATAACTCCTTTTGCAACTTCTTTAACTCTTCATTTAGTCTGATGGCATTTTGTTCATGTGTGTTTGCATTTATCTAAGCTAATTTATTTGACTTCTCAATATTTTCAACCATCTTTTTCAACCCGTTAATCTCCTTTGTCTTTAAACACATTTCTTCCATTTATTTGACTATTGTTTTGGCCTCATCTGTAGGTTGTACTGCTGTTGTAGATGATTTAGTGGTTGATGTTGTGGAAGAAGTCACTAACACTACAGTATCCAATGGTTCTTTGGGTGGCAACTTTTCACCTAAATTTAAAGGCACTGTTGTAGTGATAACTGGAATGACTGTAGGAACCACTGGTTATTTCACTGTTTCTTTTTCTTGGACAAGTTTTTCAATCTGTATTTCCATCTCCTTAACCTGGGCTATCAATTGAAGAATTAAATTCATCATGTCATATTTTTCACTCTGTTCCTGTATGACTTCTTTTGTTTGAGGATGTTCACTTTGAGGAAGTTTGAGTTGTTTCCTCAAAGCTGCTATATCTTCATTTTTCTTCTTCACCAATAATTCTACTGCTTTGATATTAGTAGGATCATATCCTACCTGCAAAACTAGTTCTTCTAAGGCCTTTATCCTTAGATCTTTGGCATACAATGAGGCTTTGTCCATATTCATCTGATCTTGCATGTTGGATATGGTGTTTTGGAGCTTTTGAGCACTTATGGCTTTGTTTGTGACAATAGAATATAACATTTTAGAGGTCTGTCTGTGGAACTCAATCTGATCAAGAGAATGAATTTTATTTGTTTGTACCTCCAAATCAAATTTCTTATAATCAACCATTGTCTTAGGAATTTTGACTGTGGGTTGCAACACTGACATGATTAGTTTTTTATTAGAATAATCAAATGAATAAAGGAGCCTGTTTTGTACAGCAGGAGTCTGTTTGAGATATTGAGAATAAATGTTATTCTTTATCTCTTCATTCTTCAGTTTGATCTGCTTATATTTCTCTTTGATATCCAAATCATTTTCGTCAGTTGCCTGTGAGGAAGAGGCTTCCATGCTTTGTTGTCTTTCCATCAACTGTGTGTCTTCATTATTGATTTTTCCTTCATTCTGATTTTTAGCAGTTGGCTCATTGATAATTACAATAGCAACATTTGTCTTTGGAGAATCTGTATTGGTATTTAAAGGCTCTATTTCTTCCACATCTATTGTCACTTTTCCTTTACCTGCTGAATCTAATTTGGGCCTTTTGTTATATATGACATTGAACTTGGTTTCAATTGTAGTTTCTACCACATAAGATCCTTCTTCCCTTACTATTTTAATGGACTTGTCTGGTTTATTTGCAGTCTCTAAGGTATGACTAGTATTAAATTTGTTCACTACATCTATTAAAGTGTTTTCGATCCATTCAATCTGATTGGCAAACTTTTCTATTTCTGGTTTATCTTCATGGATAAAGGGTTTTAACTTTAATTTAACCATTAGCTTACTCAAGATACCTTGTGGATCATAGTTCCAAGGGAAACTCTCTTCAAATTTATATTCCAATAACTGATTAGCTGCCTTTTTTTCTGCATCCCTATGATTACATATGAATGGCCCTATCTGATTCTTAAGTTTGAATTGGGTCTTCTTCGTAGCTTCCATGAAATTTATGAAATCAGAGTTTAGGATCTTCCTGGTATACTCCAAGGAAAATATCCTCATTGAATGATGTTTGGGTAACTTGTAAGGTAACAAGTTTGACCCAAAGACTCTGATTTCAGTATATTTTTCATACAAATACCAGTCACCAACCTTACTCTGCTCTGATAACTGCAATATATTTTTCATTTCTACATTTATTCTTGGCTGATCTGTCTTAGTCAACATTGTGATCACTGGATGTAAAAATAACTTTGAAAATTCTAAATATGTGGAATCTGTACATTCCTTCCTGAGCAAGGATGTTCAAAAAATGACAAACAGAGGATTTCCCTCTATGTCAAGTTTTTGGAGAGTAATTGGAAAATTATTTGATTGGAAGTATAGAAACATATGGAAAAGGTAGGAGCTATATCTGAATACTCCCTCAATTTGAAAATTGGTCAATTGATAAAGAATACTATCAACAATGAAACCGACATAATCAAATATTACTGATGGGGGTTGAGCTGGGGAGAAAGTGGATAAGAATCCCAAGATGGATTCATCAGTGTGTTCATCAGTAAAATATCAAAGGATGAAGGAAATAATGGAAAGAACAAGTCTTGAACCTTCAAGGAATTTAGCAGTAGAATATGGATGATTTAACTTAGGAATTTCTACATGTAGACGCATAAAAATCTGAAAAATCATGAATCTTTTGGGAAAATCTAGGCCAATATATATCTTGGTGAGGGCCACTGTAGACAAAGGGACTACTTGGGGTTTAGGCTAAAGCTGTAACATTTGGTTAATTGATTTTGTGGTGATGGTAAAAGGCACATATTTAATGGAATTTACAATGGCTCTTTGCTTAGGAACATAATTCTTCTGACACGATCTAATAACCTCCTAACGTGGATGAGTTAATGGGACAACATATTTGGGCAAATAGGATTCCCAAATATGAACTTCTTCTTGATCATCTAAAGACTTTTCATAGCACCGGTTATGGATATCTAGCATGTTAAATCCAACAATAGGATCTACTATCTTGTAATCAATATTAGCTAGTGGGATGTGTTCAATATCAATAACAGGTGGTTGAAAAGGATTTACAACAATAGCAGTACTTGAAGTCATGGCAGGGGTTGGTTTAGGCACTTTAGAAGTTTCATGCTTGATTTTACTCTGCTTCTTAGGAATTTTGATCTACTTATGCAAGTTTAGATAGTTTTCAGAAGCAATTTACTTTAGTTGAGGGTTTAATGGACAAATTTGGCAAAGTATAGTCTCTTCTTTGGGTTTTCTGTCCAATTAGGTTTGCCAAAGAGGTTTAGAGGCTTTAGAACTGGTTTAAAACATAAAACGAGGGTTTCCTCAGTCTTTGACTGTGAAATAGGGTTGAAAAAATCTTTTTAAAAGGCTCACAGAGGCTTAGGGTACCTGCAGAGGTTTTCTGACTTATTTCAGAGCTTGAAATAGATCATTAAACTAAGAAAACTCACAAATTTCCTCAAAATAGCGCGCAATAGTAAAAACAGGTTTCTAGGAAAAATTCGACAGGGTCTGGCCTATTTCTGGGGCTTTTTGACAGTTTCTTTTAATTAATTTCCAAAGCTACAAGTATGTTTTTGTTCTTTATATGTCTTTCAAATTGATTGCAGGTTCAAATTTTAGAAAAATGCCTTTTGTATGCAGGTATTTGGTCTTCGGAATGGTTATTTGAGGTTTTTTTAATAAGTTGGTAACTTTTGTGAATTTTTTGGAGCAACGTGAAGCTCCTCAGCAATTTTCACTGATTACAGGGTAGGTTTTGCAGACCTTTGGGTGTGGAAATGGTGAAAATGGTCGTTTCCACAGTCGGGGAGGCTTTGAAGTGGGTTTAGGTAAATGCACAGAAGGGATGAATGCATTTCTAAGGTTTAATATGCATTTTAGGTTACATTATTTTGCATTGAATGCTGGTCGCATTAGCGGGAAGGGTGGTTTTAGAGTTCAATGGATCGAAAACCATAGTGGTTATCGCGCGACATCACGGTGGTAACTGTTTTTGGCTTGAACCCACGTGATCCAGTGAGAAAATGCCACGTGGAGGAGAGATATGATTGGGAAACCACCCATTTCGTGCAGCTTTGGAGTTTGGATGGTCATGCATATTTTTTACGTGATATCGGATGTCCACCGTCAGATCTGAGGGATCAATGAGAAGGGTCCAGATTCATTTGGGAGTTGTATTGGAATGGGAGGTGGGACCGGGCTGTTTGCATATGCAGCGGGATAAAAAATTATAACAAAGGCACTTGAACAAGGTTTTTAAACCTTAGACCTTGTATAATATGTGGCGGGTGGGGTAATGTTTTTATTTAAATGTTTTTTAATAAACTATTTGCAATGGGTCGATCAGGGTATAGGTGGGGATTAACATTTATATAGTAATTCAAACTTTTTACATATGTTTTGAACACTATAGGGGGTGGGGTATTTAAATAATGATATGTTTAGACCAATGGGTTTATGGGTGCGGGGTTTTTATATTGCGCAGGTGGGATATTAAACCTTGGTCTAAACTTAAAATAGTGGGTTTTAGGGGGTTATTTTAAATATAAGGGAATTAATAACTACGGGAGGGTGTAGTTAGGGATTTAATATAATAGGTTAGGTGCTAATATGAAAAATGTAGTAAAATGGAAACAAAGCATATGTTACCTCTAAGAAAAGTATAAAAATAAAGCATTGCTCATCTTTGTTATATTACTTCACTTATACTTAGGATAAATTCTTTTTTAGGGTTTTATGAATGATTTTGAAGGGAATGAAGTTAATTATCTTAGGTTTACAATTTCACTAAGTAAAAAATGTGTTTTACTTCAGAAAAAATGGATTAAGATGTATGAATTAGGGTTAAATGCTAATAAATGTGGGTTTAAGGTATGAACTCAATATTTTTAACTAATCAGTCATCGAGCCTTGGGTCCAGTCCCAACAAAAGTCAAAGAAATGCTCTGAGCCTTTTTCACTGATAGTTTAGAATACTGAATACTTGTAGGGGAGGGGAAATTAGTAATTTTTCCCAATGATGCTTTACTACATGATTTCTCAACTGCTTTCTACCTACCCAACCTTATTTCCAACATTTTTTCTTCATTTTGTAGGTGCATTTAAGCTTACAACCTTAAAAAAAAATTCTTTCAAAGCATAAAGCTATCTAAATCTACCTTATTTCATCCGAGGGCTCAGATTAAATTGTTGAGCTCCTCATTATTCTCTTCCTATCTACTGATTTGTTAAGTTTAAACTGTTTGACAAATCTTTATTCTCTATCTAAAACATGAAAAGTTAAGATTAAATTGTTTAACTGATCATGGATTATGGCATTTATTGACAGGCTGCACATAATCATTATTCTTGTAGTAAAAGTAAAAGTAGTGGCATTTTGACTTGCTCACTTTTAGGTCTTATATCTTTTTCTTTTTGGGTCTATATTTTTCTAATTCCTTTGATTTTTCTTTTAGAACGTTTTACCCTCTTTTTGGATTTTTATTATTTTTCATTTTTTTTCAAAATATGGGAAAACAACTTGCAGAAAGCAAGGTATATACACATTTACAAGACTATCAAAGTCAATTCAAAATTTATGAACCCTATTATTATAGGACCCTAACAGTGGCTCCACATGGGGATGACATTTCCTGGTGAAATATCAAGAACTTTGAGACTAGTAGCCTTTGGAATTTGACTGTGATGACCCTGTGAATGTCTTCTGATATCTACAATTTATTCATACTTATGATATTTACCTCTCAAATCTTAGGGCCTTCTCTCTAGGCTTCAACTTTGTTAGGGAAACATCCAATCCAATCTGAACTTTGCGATGTATATGAACAATGATCAAGGTGAATAAAAAACTAACTATTTGTTAACTCAGGAGAGTAGTAGTGCTTTAGCATTCTAGCATTTACTGGTCCTTCTTGCAGATATGTTCCATCCATTTCTTTCAAAAAGAAAGCATTATTACCTCTATGTCCATAAATCACATAAGGTCCTTTCCACAGAAAATAAAATTTTCCATGTTTTCCTTTGTCTTCTCTTCTGGAATCCCATTTTAATACTTTATCTCCAATGTAGAAATCATTCTCTTTACTCTTTTTATCAAAACTTTTCTTGATTTTATCCTGAATGACTTGAGATTTGATATAAACTTCTTCCCTTGTTTGTTGCAAGTGAATAGTTTGATTGATCCTTCTTTGAATGTGATTTGTTTCAACTTGTAACTCTTGGATAATTTTCATCACTAGTACACATAAGGAGGATGGAAAAACAACATCCATTCCATAAACAAGCTGGTAAGGGGAAGTACCAATGGATTTTTTAGTAGTAATTATATATGTCCATAAGGCATTGACTAAATTCTTATTCCAATTCTTTTTATTGTCTTCAAGTAACTTTTTTATGATATTTACAAGGCTCTTGTTTGAGGATTCAGCTAGGCCATAACCTTGGGGGTAATATGCAGTAGAATGACCTAAGGTAATATGGTATTTGTGGCAAATGTCAATCATTTTCTTAGATTTGAATATTGCTGCATTGCCAGTAACTATCTTTTAGGGACAGCCAAATCTTGAAAGAATGTTGTTTTCTAGGAAGGAAATAATGACAGTATCTGTGGCTTGTCTGGAGGGTATGGCTTCAATCCACTTGGTAAAATAATCAATGGCTGTCAAAATCCACTTATGTTAGCCTGAAGAAGGAGAGTGAATTTCACCAATGAAGTATAAACCCCATGGTTGAAATGGCATTTCAGTTGAAATAGGCTTTAAGGGGAGGGGTAATAATTTATTCTTAACCTAAAAAATTTGGCACTTATGGCATGAAGTTACATACTTTTTTACATTAGCAAACAAAGTAGGCCATTAAAAACCAGCTCTCATGATCTTGTCTGTATTAGCTTTCCAATATAGATGTCCTCCACAGTCACCTGCATGAAATTCTTCAAGTATTTTGTCAGTTTCTTCCTTTAACAAACAATTTAATAAAATCCCACTATGATCTCTCCAAAAAAGTACATTGTCTAAAATACAAAATCTTACTGCCTTTAGTTTTAATAATCTGGCTTTGGTTCTTGACAATCCAGGAGGAGCTTGTAAGTTTAGAAGTACAAATATGATATATGTATACCAAGGTGAGTCTAAGAAGGCTTCACTGATCGTTGGAGTCACAATCTCTTCTTGATCATCTACTTGGGAAATAAAATTTATGTCTAGGGCATTACAGTTAGATTTAGCCATAAGTCTAGCTAATCCTTGACCTTTGATGAGTTTTGTGGATTTTATCTCTATGTCATATTCTAAGATAGTGGAAATCCACTTACCTCTTCTTCCATCAGGGCCATCCTGAGTAAAAATGTCTTTTACTACAGAATTTGGGACATAGGCAATGATACAAGAGTAGGGAATATAAACTCTGAATTATTTAATGGCCTTGACCAAAGCTAGGGCTTGTTTCTCCATAATGTTGTACTTCAGAGGGGCATCTCTAAGGGTCTTACTAAAAAAAGCTATGGGTTGTTCAAATCCTTGTTCATTTTTCTACAGTAAAACTGCAGCAATGGTGTGTTCTAAAGCAAATGAAAAAATTATGAAATATTTCTTAAAGTCAGGACTTCTTAGGACTGGAGTTTTGGTTAAGGATTTTTTGATGGACTCAAATGACTTTTCGGCCTCAATAGTCCATTTAAGAACTGAATTTTTTTTAAGCATGTTATTTAGTTCTCTAATTATCTCAGCTAAATTAGATATGAATCTTCTCAACAAATTTATCTTACCTAGAAAGGCTTGTAATTTTTTGATGTTTCTTGGTGGAATGATGTTAAGAATTTCTTCTATCCTAGTAGGATCTATTTTGATTCCTTATTTAGAAATTATGTGTGCAAGTAACTTTCCTTCTTCTATATCAAATATAATTAGCTCCATTTTGAGTTTTCTAGCTACATCATTTGAGTCAAAAAGATCTTCTAAGGGAGTTAAACCTTTGGGTAAGAAATTATCCTTTAGATTCAAAATGTGAGATTCATCATCAATAATTTCTTCAATCTCTACTTTCTCTAAGCTATCTGTTGTGGAGGTAAATCCCCTCTACAGATAGAGGCGATCCCTACTAGCCCAGATCGGGTCTAACAACAATCGTTCACTCTATAGTGCAGGTTCCTAATTGCAAATAAACCAACTAGCGATGAAGGCTTACCTAGAATCCAATGATGTCGCTTGTAGAGAAAGTAGCGCTCCCGTTCCTTAGCTCCGGCAGATCACAATCCTCACGATCTCCGTGATTGGACATCTACACACGCAAGAAACAAGACAAACGAAAGTGTAAAATCCAGTGCATACAACTATATGTCAGTCAGAGAAGACATAACTCATGATAATTATCAAGAACAAGAGTGGAACCATAACCAATAGTCGCTTATCATTAATCAATCAAAAGAAGAATACAACCATAGCTCCGATGCTGAATTCTCCTTCGGAGGGTCATCAGCGGGACACGTCTCGATAAAGCCTGTCAGGGATGGGACAAACCTCTCTCTTCGGATGTCTCGACAATGATCTCCTTGCTTGGATTTGGCCTTAAGGGAATGGATCAAAGCTCTTGTAGCGTTAGGCTCTTGGGAACTTGGAGACTAGCTTGCAAATGAGATGAGCAAGCTTTTATAGATGGAGGAAGGGGAGTTGGGATCCCTATAATCATGGGATTGGCCCTATCCTCAAGGAAGCTTCCATGAGAGGTGGAAAACCACTTACTCTACATGAATATCCAAAGCCAAACCTCCCAACTCAAATTAGATACCAGTTCCTGGATCAGTTAGGACGAAACTTCCGCCATGTATTTTTAAAAAACACTCCTTAAAATGGCTGGCGTGACTGCGACTCTGGGACAGAGCGCCAATTGTCACGCCCTCTTTGAAGGATTTCCCCCATTGGCACGGGTAATGAACTGGCTACCCGCGCCAATGCAAAAAGGGGTGTTTTTAGGGTTTTTCACAAGGAGTTGTCTTCAGGGCAATGAGAGTACATGTTTAGGGGAATGCCATGAAAGTGTTTTCAAGTTATGTCACTGCTCACAGGTCACGGAATGAGCCCTCCAATTGTGCGGGATGGGGAATTGCAGGGACGGTGACAAATTACTGTGTAACAGATGCCCCATAAAGCATGAGGCCCGAGAGAGAGAGAGGGGTGAAATGCTTTACGAGAACGTGTGCAACTAAAAACACCGCCATCGGAAAATCTGCGTAGATAAATACAACTGATATCTCGAATACATGATATATACGTGGTATGGGCGCAACCATCCATAAAAGAGTATAAAATAATCTAGATCCAAGGCATGGACGCAGCCATCTAGTGAGGATCGATAAATAGACTCAGGTATGGTCGCAGCCATCCAATCAGTGAGTCATGTAACTAATCATGATAATCCACAAAATCGCAGCCTGGATCGTAACAAACAGGAATCCAGGGTCTTGCGCTCCATCTCGACCCGAACAAAGTACAAGTTCAAGCATGCGAATAAGTGAGCTGAAGTCGAACATGCAAGAACACTGTCTGATTACCAGCCAATGATGAAAGCTGTTAATAGATGCGAGAGGTACCACCATTAATGCCAATGGTCCTCAAGGTACTACAGGTACAATCTACGGCATGTGAACAATGAGTTGACGTCGAACACCCGCAGAATCACTCGATCGAAGGACAATGATGAAAACCTCACGTCGAATGCGAAGAACCTAGCATTGAGGCATGCGAGCTCCAAGGTACCATAAGGGAGTCTCTAGACCAGCTTCCTGGATAATGAGCTGAAGTCGATATGAAGTGACCTTGATCGAAGGTGGGCCATAGTGTTTCCCACATCATCGACATGAGACAGAGGAACATAATGCTTTTGTGAATCACGATCAGATGAGAATCAGAGGAAGGTTGAAAACTTGCAGAGGTCAACTTCTCTTGAACATATAAACGGCACGACAGTGAGTTTGGCAGCACTTGACATCAACAGATCAAAGGTCATGGCGATGAGGCAAAGAGCAGATGAGAGGTCAAAAGGATTACCCAAACCCATGGAGGCAAGTGGAAAACGAGATGAGATGTCCCCAACCCGACACAAATGCAGACAAGTGCCATGTTCAAGAGCAACATACTGCCGACACAAAAATGATTGTGGTTCCATTTTTCCCCACCATTTCTGGCGAGTACCCCAATTATTTTTGATAACAAGCTTGAAGGGGATAGCATATGCTTGTAATATAAGTTCGTCCTTCCGACGAATCCATCCTAGTACATTTAATGAGCCCTAGGAAGGAGAGACTCGAATAACGTCATTGCGACTAAATTCGATGTCATCAGGGTTTAACGAGTCTGAAAAAGGAAGAACTCGGCGTCTTTTCATATTTAGAGAGTCAGAAAAGACAGCAGAAAAGTAAACTCCAACGGTCCCTTTTCGTAGATAGTCCCCCAGACCCGAAAAGGTAGAAAACTATGTCTGAGAAAACCTCCTAGTCGCAATAGGCTAGGGTATTCATTTTTCGTAAATAATCTATCCCAGCCCGAAAAAGGGATAAACGTATACTGGGTAGATGTCGTTTCGTGGCCACTTTAACGAGATCGAAATGACAAGGGCCTCAGAAATCTTTTCATGTTTAGAGAGTCAGAAAAGAGCTGAAAGATGACTCCAAAATGACTTTTTCATGTATTTACCGAGTCCGAAAAAGTATAAAATACAACTCGTTTCACCATTTAAGCCGCATGAAGACCTGTTGCTGCATAGAAAGGCAAGTGTAAAACCCATTTTCGACAAAATATATTAAAATATTAATAAAAAATGACTTTTAAAACCTATTTAGATTTCAAAAAGTTATTAATAAGTATCAAATGGTAAAAACAAAATTACTTTTACTATTTACCTCATTGGAGAGCAACAGTGGTCCATTTGTGTGCAAACTTCTAACGGCGAATACGACTGATCCGGGCTACCATTTAGATCTTCGTTTGTCCTAGGTAAGAGGCGCTTCCTTGAACTCCATTTTGATCCATTTTATAGAGATTTCCATTGCGGATTGGGCTTCTGTGGAATATTTTTTAAAATTTTAGGGCTCCGCCTATTGGCGCAGGTATCGGGCACGGACCCGCGCCAATGGCCTTTTGCATACAAAGGGGTCGCGCCAATGGCGCAACACAGTTTTTCTATTTTAAATTTCCAAAAAGAGAACAATCCAATGGATTTTTCCATGTAACAGAGGTCTAATCAAGAGTTTTTTATCATGTTGATGCAGGCAACCAAACACAATGGTTATCGAATGGAAGGAAAGAGAGCATGGGGTAGAGGATGAACTGGCCATGGAGAATGAGGCCTGTATGAATGCACTTAAGAACTGTGGACTCAAGAAGTTATTCCTGACACCCTGCTTACGAGCTCAACCTGAGCTCCTACAGTACTTGGTGAGTATTTGGGACGAAAATGAAGGAGTGTTCAAACTTCGGGACCAAGTGCTGGAACTGAAGGTTTCTGATGTATACTTCATAACTGGAATGTCGCGTAGAGGTCCAGTGCCCATCTTGACAGGCAGCAGACCATCTGGTGAAAAGATGGAGCAAGTAATGGCGAGGGTGTGCCCAAGGGCACAGACTGGATCAGGAAGCGGGAAGGTGGATATCCACACTATCGAGGATCTAGCACTGAGAGTAGTGCTACACACCATCACACGAGCTGCGGGATCACAAGCTCCACACGAGGCCACCAAGGCCAAAATCCTATTAGCCTCTGAGTGTACTAATCCTACACTATTTGATTGGGCTACAACGGTGACAACCAATATCAAGAGGCAGCTTACAAAGTGCAAGCAAGCCAAGCTGAAATAGTTTGGCTACGGTTCCATTTTGGTATCGTTCATCCTAGAATGATTACCAATCTTTCAGGGCCAAGGGGCCATAGTTTCTGAGCCGATACCAAGAGAGCCAAGGATGGCTCACTGGGCAGCACTTATGCCCAGATCAGGAGGAGGCCAACAGATGTCCTGGAGGTCGGAGTTTTTTGGATGGTTACGGTGGTAGCTGATCATGGTCGAGGATTGGCCCTATGCCGGGACCGATTTCACCAGAGACCCAGACCTTCCACTCCTGGAGGGGGATGACTGGGATGAAGAGTTGGGTATGACCTCTCTTTTTGATTTTTATGTTTTATGATATTTTTTTTGGTAATACATGTCTGCTTTAATAACAGTTGTTATGCGTATGCAGATGTCGGCCCAGAGAGACCCGCGGGCATGTCGCCCATTGCGCGGAGAACCCATGCTGATCATGACCCTCAGGCTGAGGGTGGCGAGGGAGGTGAACTAATTTAGAACCTGGAGGGCATTTCCCGAGGGATATCGGACTATGCACGGCTAGCAGATGTTCCGCTAGCATACCAGCGGCACACTATGGGGGTGCCCAGTCGCCTCCACTGACTACTGAGATGCTTAGTGCGCGCGGTAGCATGTTACCATGAGCACCATGCAGATTAGACACCTAGGGCTTCTTTCATGCATATTTTTAAGAGACATGTCATCTCCGGATGTATTAAGACGAACATGTATATTTTTGATTCTATGTGATGCACACTATGTAAACATTTCGACACATATATATATACATACCTATTTTTGGATGGATCTTCTCACATGTGATGATGTTTTATTAAATGCTATGCAAATGTCTAATACAATGTTATCTAATGTATCGGTTTCATAACAAACGACCCAATGAAAAAGTTCACATAATGTATCTAATCACACATTTTATTTTTATACAAGCTTAAAAGCACACATGAAAACACACATGCAAACTATGCTTGGAAAAGAGTTTTATTTTTATGCAAGCTTAAAACAAAAACTATGCTTGAGAAAGACGGGCATACCCCCAGCATGGTGTCTCAATTCGAGGTACATGCCCCCCAAGCTTCAGTCCATAGGAAATGGATTGAAGGTTGAAAAAGAGATTTTAACTAAATCTATCAAAACTTGAATTGAATAGGCTCGTGTTTCATTATTTTAATGAGGTTGACACACTTAAAAGAACTGTCCTCGTAGCCGCTTGTTTCATTGTTTTAGGAGCTTGGCAGAAGAGGAAGAACTGTGCTCTGGTGAGCTCAACGGAGGAGGCTCAGGAGAGAGATGATTAGATACATGACGCTCTAGAGAAACTGACATTGCCCCCAAGCTAGGCATAAATGAGGAATGATGATGACCATCGCTCCAAGGCAGCTCCTCAAGAGACATTTTTTCAACAATGGCTTCATCAGAAGGGAAAATCTCTTTAAGAGGATCAGGCGAGTCGGCCTCGCTGAGCCAGGGGATTGAGAATAGATGTCTAAAGCCATGCTCAAAGGAGCATGCTGAGGAGGGGGAGGATCAGATGCGGCGATGATTTCACAGTAGTTAATCTCTACCAGAGTTAAGGGCATCTATTCTCCAAACTTAGCCACCTGCTCAGGTGTAGGGATGAGCCATGGGTTGTCAGACCTAGAGATCATATTAACTTGAGCGGTGTGTGGTGGTGGTGTGGGAAAAATACCCATGAGGACAGGGTCCTTGAAGAGACCGGGTCCTACACTGTCAGGGGGATCTAGGATCTGATCCACATATGGAACGTTGTTCTCGAAGGTGGAGGTGAAGAAAGACAACAGATCCACAGTAATGATTTTTCCCTCATGAGGGAACTTAATAAGTCGAAAGAGGGTGGAAGGCATGCATAACATGGCGTGAGTCCAACTGCGGCCGAGAAGTATATTGTAGTTAAGCTTGGCGTCAACTACTTCTACTTCTACATTGATTGTCTTCCCCTGTAATGTAATCGCTAAACTCTCGAGAACACCCATGGGTTTCGATTCCCGACCATCAAATGCCTCTAGGGCATTAGGAGATTATGAAAGGGTCGGAGAACCAATGGCCTTCCAACAAGCGGACAACATGACACAGGTAGAAGCACCTTCATCCACAACGGTCCTATGGATGTTAAGACCATTGATCCCGACTTGAATAACAAGAGTGATCTGATGTGGAAGTCGGGGGGTAAAGTTCTCTAAGTCAAAGGTGATAAGATTAGAATCAGTGGGATCGATCCCACCGATTGCAGACAACAAAGCTTTCCGTTGTGACGGGCTACTTTGAAGAACTTCCAATGCAGACATGGCAGAAGGCGCCTGTGCTAGATCCTCAATGATAATGTAGTGCTGAGTGGCACGGGCATTCAGATTGTAGGAAGATCTTCTTAGAACACCTTTAGAAGGTGGCCTCACAACAGGTTCGGCAGTAGGCTTCTCAATCTCCAACGAACTGGAGACAGGTGGGGGAGGTGGACCATCCACAATTGCCTTCCCAGGTGCATGACACGATTCGTTGTATTCCTTCGAATGTGTAGCAATAGAGATAGGTGCAGCACCATTCATCATAAAGACCTGAGACCCAAATGGTGTAGATGGTGAAGGTTGTTCAACCATCTGGGTCTGTTGAGACGGGAACGGTTCTTTAAGAACTGCTGGAGTCCCTTTGGAGCCTTTTAGAAGTTGAATAACTTCAGATCATCGTGGAAAATATTTTGTATAATGATATCCTTCACAAATAAGGCAGGGGTACTTCGGTTTGCATTGGGAACCGTCCTCGGTATGAGGTTTGGACTCTGGCTTTGGGGCGTCGAATTGGATTTACCTTTGCCCTTCTTTTCCCCTTTGGAGGCTTTCTCCGTAGGATTGGCCTAGATGGCATTAACCTCCGCAGTTTTTCCAGAATCGGGAAGAGTGGGAGGAGTAGAATTATTGGATGAGTTGGACTTCTGCTTCCCATTCGAAGATTTCTTCGAATTCTGAGACACGGAACCAATAACACCATCCACCGCCGGGGTAGGTGGAGCTTTATAGGTTCTAGACTGTGGAGCATTAGGCAAGATATCATAAAGCATGCCGGACTGAGAGTATACTAGATCCAGATATTGGGCACGCGCTATGGCTTTTTCTTCAGTCACACACGCTCTCATAGCAATATCTTGGGTGATTTTGTTAACGAAGGAGGTGGTGAACAAATGAGTTAGTATCTGATTAGGTATATGGAACTTGATCAGTCTACGACGACGTCGCCACTCATGAATGTGATCAGAAATGTGGGTGGCTTTGTCCTGCTTCAAAGAAGTCAGGAGGTGCGTCCCGGCTTCGTATCTAACCGGTAACTGAAAGTGAGTCAAAAAATCCATGGCTAACGTATTGAAATCTTGAAAGATGCCACGGGATAATTCGATATACCATTTAGCAGCAGCGCCAATCAAAGTGCGCTGGAAGAGGCGCAGACGGATTGAATCATCCACCCAAGAGTTGGACGAACACCAAAGATGGTAAGTCATCACATGAGCTTGGGGGTCCTCCCCAGTTTTACCCTCAAACTTGGGGCAATCACCGGGCACCTTGGTAGGAACCGGAGGCCAATAAGGATTGTGCAGAATTAGATCATTTGTTAATTTCGAAACATCCGGTAATTCCAAGGTAGCCAGAAACGGCAATGGTGGATTGGACGACATACCTGGCCCTGGATAAGGACCAGTACCTGTACTCCACGCTGGTTGAGAATAACCTTGCCCCTAAGGGTTCTGTCCCATAGGATTCTGACTGTAGGGGGTATAGGTCGTATATCCAGCCTGATTCGATTGCTGGTAACCAGCGTACGGGGCTTCATAACTAGAGTATGAACCCTGATTGTAAGTAGGCCCTGTGTAAGCAGCATTTGGATTTGGCTGCTGAGTATAGGTGTAGCCGAGTTGTTGAGAGTAATAGTTAGAACCTTGTTGCTGGCTATAATTCAGTCGATATTGACCATGAGAATAGTAACCGCCTTCGGGTCGAGTGGGCTGCTGATAGGTGGGACCCTCTTGAGCCTGATAATTAGGGCATGGTAGTTGATTTGGCTGTGGAATTGAATAAGTCGGCTATTGGGCAGGGTTGACAGGATGTGTAGGCTAGCCTAGCTGAACAAGCTGACCTGGCTGAGCGGGCTACCATGGATAAACAGGTTTACCCAGATAAACAGGTTGTGCCGGTTGTGCAGGTTGTCTTGGCTGTTGAGCAGCACCAGGTTGTGCCAGATAAGCTGGTTGGCCTGGTGGAGGGACACCAGGTTGTGCCGGATTGGCCGGTTGGCCTGGTGGCGGGATACCAGGTTGTGCCAGATGGGCCGGTTGGCCTAGTAGTGGAATGGAGCCAGGTGGTTGCTGATAACCGGTTTGAACCGCAGCAGGACCATAAGATGGTCCTGGCTGATGTGCAATGTTGGGACCAAGAGGATACTACAGTTGCAAAGGTTCAGAAGGTTGGACTTGCCCCCCAGGACCGTGTACCGGCCCAAGTTGGTACCCCGGTTGACCTGTGATTCCTTGAGGTTGCCCAGTTGGGACTCTAGGGAGAGGCTGCACGAGTTGACCAGAAGGGTTGTAATATTGTCCTTGCGGACCGTATAATGGCCCTTGCTGGCCTGGAGGGTAGCCTTGTATGGGCTGTCCCTGCGGGTCATAAGGATAGCCAGGCTGGCCCGAAGTTTGGCCTTGAAAAGGTTGTCCTTGCGGGTTAAAAGGTTTTCCAGCTTGGTTATAAGGTAAACCCTGAGCATGAAGTTGAGGGTTTCCATGCTCATCGTACTGATATGGAAAAACGTACACGGGCGTACCATCCTGTGCATAATGCGAAAAGTACGAGCGGTTGGGATCTTGAGAGGACTGTCTGACCTCGGGGTTCGACTGTTGCAGAGACAATCGATACTCCTCCGGAGAGATGTTCTCCGGCATAGCAGATGCTATGTAGATATCTTCAGGAAGGGATGTGGTCCTTACGGACTGGGTAGTAACGGCGGGTGCATATGCGGCCACACAAACAGTGGGCATGGAGGGTATAGAAGTAACCTGAGGGGATGATGTAATGGGCGTCCGTGGAGACATCCCAAACGAAGGAACAACCGGCCTCATAGAAGGAGCTGATACCCCCATAGAGGCAGCAGCGGTAATGATCTGACCCAAGGATCTATACCCGGTGGGCAATGAGGGACTAGGTGATGACATAACATATGGTTTAGGGTTGTCTCCTGGAAATAACCTTCGAGGAAACAACTGGTAATATTCACCGGATGTGGGGATTTCCTCGCTAGATTCACTCATGCTTGAGCCTGCCACTAGATCTCGTAATAGACGACGAGGACTAGGAGGAATAACAGCTGCTATAAAAGGCGAACCTGATGTAAGAGGAGGGAAATATTCTCCTACTCCCAATCCAAACCAAGGGTTGGAAAAGGTCCAATTGAAATCAACTAGTCCTCCAAAGGGCTGCTCAGACAGAACTAGTCCCTCGTCGGGAAACTCGGAAACGATGGGCTGCTGAGGTTCAGCAGAGGACTGAGAAGCCTCTGATGAATCGTCCGTATATGGACTACCAGTAGACAAAACAGGAGGTTCCGCCACTGTGACAACAATGACAAAAGATCAAGCACAACACACATGGGTTGAAAAAGAGTCAAGACACACAATCAAATGGCCAACAAGCAAAATCTAATAGGGCATGTGATCGCAGGTGATTAATTTTACCACATTGAAACTTAGAAACTTCACCGTTTCATGTTTTAAGAGTCAAGAAACGGATAAAAGGTGACTCTATCTCTTTCAGTTTTGAAGCAAGCGTGAAAGGACAAGCGCTTGGTGATCCTTTCAAATTTAAAGAGTCAGAAAAGATCAAATGACTACTCAGGAATACTAGGCAAAGGGTGTACCAAATAACCGTGAATTGCAATATACACCTTGGTTTCAAAAATGAAAGAGAAATCAACCAAGGACTTAACGTACGTGCAGGCAATCTCCTCGAATGCTGTGTCCGGTGTATCACGGATATAGGGCGGCAGACTCGGCTTCCTATGGATAAAGGATAGAAACCTAGTGGGGTCTCCCTTTATATACTCGACGGTACGGGGAGCACAAGTCCATACTAGTGCTGTCTAAAGCCAAGAGGCGAACGATAGCTACTAGGTTTAAAGACGCCGGAACACGTCTCTAGCCTAGACCACTAAATGTTGCGTTAATGTTTCAATGCTGCCTTAGTGTAAATTGAGTAAATTTTAATGTTTATCTTCAATTACGTTTCAGTTTTCAGGCCCTAGCGAGTGTGATGTCACAAAATCTCCTAAATGCACACTATATGCCACAGTATATCATTTCATTCGATGAAAGCTAACTACGAGAGAGTTGAGAGCTTTTCACACAAAAAAAAATGACCAGAAAACAACCAACAAAGCCTCTAATGTAGCTAATGTAACCAAAAATTTTTCTCTCAAAGTCACTAATCACTAATAACACCGAAAAGATTTTAATTTGCACTAACTGATCAAAAGCAAAAGAGATTTTTTTTAATATTTTCAATGTTTAATAGCAATAAGCACTAAACAAAATGAAAATTAATGAAGAGAAATTTGAGATGCGATAGTAAGAGAGCAAAAATGAGCAAATCACTCAATGACAAATACGCAATCAGACCTCAAATTGACAAAACAGTCCCTCAAAACCAAAAGAATCCCAAAGACTCAAATGGACCATGTAATCTAGGCCCAAACGAGGAAAAGCGAAATTCGAATGAAGAAGAGAACAAACACTCAAATAACGCAATAAAGTGATAAAAAATCGCTAAACGAATGTCAAGAAGCAATCACAAGGTCGACTGAACCGATAGAAACCCAAAACTCCCAAGGGAGGCTCGACACACAAGAGTACCTAGATGCCCTAGGGCTAGAAAGTGAAATCGATGGAAACGGGCAAAGACCCAAAGGATGAAGGTCACAGCCAGTCAAACAAGGCTCCAGAACACTCAAACAAGCGAAAAAACAAGGCCAAAGTCACAGATCAGTCTCAGAAGGCTCAAAACACAGAAAACCCTAATACCTCACAGGATTGGCGCGAATGTGAGGCTGAAATTAGTGCCAGAATGGAATTGGCGCGTGTGATACACAAGCAACCTGCGCCAATGGGCGCGACTGTCAAGCTGAAAAGCGCGCCAGTCGAGTTAACTATGGGAAAAAATAAAAAAGAGCAGTCCAGACACAGACCAGTGATCACAAGGCCAAAAAAAAGCCAAACAAACAGAAAAACAAACCCAAAGAGTTGACCAAGTAAGCAAGGTCAAGAATCAACCGAAAAGACAAGACGACACTCCAAGCATTCAGTTCATAAACTAAACCGGAGATTGACTAAAGCAGCATTGATCTACTTCGCTAATGCAGAGCAAAAGCATTTCGAAGACTATCTGGCTAACTTCAGGCTCCGTCTGTAGCTTACAAAGCAGAACAACAACAAGCCAACGCTCCCCAGTGGAGTCGCCAATTTGTTGTGGAGGTAAATCCCCTCTGTGGACAGAGGCGATCCCTACTAGCCCAGATCGGGTCTAGCAACAATCGTTCACGCTATAGCGTAGGTTCCTAATTGCATATAAACCAACTAGCGATGAAGGCTTACCTGGAATCCAACGCTGTCGCTTGTAGAGAAGGTAGCACTCCCGTTCCTTAGCTCTGGCAGATCACAATCCTCACGATCTCCATGATCGGACACCTGCAAACACAAGAAAAAAAACAAACGCAAGCGTAAAATCCAGTGCATACAACTATATGTCAGCCAGAGAAGACATAACTCATGATCATTATCAAGAACAAGAGTGGAACCATAACTAATAGTCGCTTATCATTAATTAATCAAAAGAAGAATACAACCGCCACATTAGAGGGAATTCCCCTCCGAGGGTCGCTACGGACGCGTCCCGATGCTTCTCCGTCGTCGTGATGGACAACCTCTCTTCGGAAGGTCTGGGAAGGATTCTTGCTTGGATTTTGGGCCTTTTACAGTTGACTGTTTTGCAACGTTAGGCTCTTGGGACCTTGGAGACTACCTTGCAAAGGGGATGAGCAAGCTTTTATAGATGGAGGAAGGGGAGTTGGGATCCCTATAATCATGGGATTGGCCCTATCCTCAAGGAAGATTCCATGAGAGGTGGCAAACCACTTCCTCTACATGGAGATCTAGAGCCAAAACTCCCAACTCAAATTAGATACCAGTTCTTGGATCAGTTAGGACGAAACTTCCGCCATTTATTTTTTAAAAACACTCCTTAAAATGGCTGGCGCGAGTGATACTTTGGGACAGAGCGCAAATTGGCGCGCCCTCTTTGAAGGATTTCCCCCATTGGTGCGGGTAATGAACTGGCTACCCACGCCAATGCAAAAAGGGGTGTTTTTATGGTTTTTCACAAGGAGTTGTCTTCAGGGCAATGAGAGTACATGTTTAGGGGAATTCATGAAAGTGTTTTCAAGTTATGTCACTGCTCACAGGTCACGGAATGAGCCCTCCAATTGTGTGGGATGGGGATGTGAGGTAAATCCCCTCTCATGACAGAGGCAATCCCTACTCTTCAGTCTGCATCGTCTAGCAACAATCGTTCATGCTATAGTGCAGGTTCCTAATTGCAAATAAACCAACTAGCGATGAAGGCTTACTTAGAATCCAATGCTGTCGCTTGTAGAGAAAGTAGTGCTCCCATTCCTTAGCTCTGGTAGATCACAATCCTCACGATCTCCGTGATCGGACACCTACACACGCAAGAAACAAAACAAACGCAAGCGTAAAATCCAGTATATGCAACTATATGTCAGTCAGAGAAGACATAACTCATCATCATAATCAACAATAGGAGTGGAACCATAACCAATAGTCGCTTATCATTAATAAATCAAAGAAGAATACAAACTATATTTCATACTAATTCTGCTTGAGGTCGTCAACGTGATGACTTAATAAAGTCTGCTGTGTGATGGGACAAACTCTCTTCGGATCTTGTCCTCAAATGATCTCCCTGCCTGGATTTGGCCTTAGGTGGAATGGAGATCAAAGCTCTTGCAAGAGACAGTTCTTTGGAATCTGGACATGTTGCAAATGAGATGGAGGCGCTTAGTAAGTGGAGGAAGGGGAGTTGGGATCCCTATAATCATGGGATTGGCCCTATCCTCAAGGAAGCTTCCATGAGAGGTGGCAAACCACTTCCTCTACATGGAGATCCGGACCCAAACCTCCCAAATCAAATTAGATACCAGTTCCTGGATCAGTTAGGAAGAAACTTACGTCATTTATTTCTAAAAAAAAATCTTTAAAATGGTTGGCGCGAGTACGACCCTAGGACAGAGCGCCAATTGGCATGCTCTCTTTGAAGGATTTCCCCCATTGGCGCGGGTAATGAACTGGCTACCCACGCCAATGCAAAAGGGGGTGTTTTTAGGGTTTTTCACAAGGAGTTGTCTTCAGGGCAATGAGAGTACATGTTTATGGGAATGCCATGAAAGTGTTTTCAAGTTATGTCACTGCTCACAGGTCATGGAATGAGCCCTCCAATTGTGCGGGATGGAGAATTGCAAGGACGGTGACAAATTGTTGTGTAACACTATCTATATCAGATTGACTAAATCTAGTTGGTTTATCAAACTTTATTCTATTTACGTCTAAGTTATTCAAATCTATTTCACAATCTAAATCTTGATCTATAGTATAATCTGTGTCTATCTTACATTTCTGAAATTCACCTTCATTGTTTAGAAACTTGTAAATCTGTTCATCCTGAGAAAAAAGTTGCCAATACTTAAGATTGTCTAGAATTATTGGCCTATGTTTGACTTCAGCAATATATCTATGATTAGGTTGGAATGGTAAATTGCATGTACTAGAGAAGGTTGTTAGAAAGTGAGCCTATATATTTTGTTTTCTAGGTATAGCAGCAAATTTACATTCCAAAAAATCATCAGCAAAATATATCACAGTGTCTCTGTATCTGCTCAGTCTAGGATTGTAAACAGAATATACTCCATTTACTCGTTTTATGATCAACTCTGAATCTCCCATGATTAATATTCTTTTTCCTTCTGAGTTCCTAATGATTTGGAGTCCTAGGATGAGGGCCTCATACTTAGCCATATTATTGGTACATTTGAAATTGAGCCTGAAAGCATGGCCTTCTGAGTGATTAGTCTCCATGTTGGTTATCCAAACTCCTGCTCCTGATCCTAAATTATTTACTAAACCATCAAAGTCTAAATGCCATAGAGATTCATGAAAGATATTATAATTATTGGGTGTTTTATTTTTCTCTTTTAGTTCAGTTTAGATTTCATTATTTTTAGAGTTATATAAGATAAAATAATCAAGGTCAATTTGTGTAGAGTAAATTGGGTAATTTATAGATCTTTCTACACCACTGACCATGTACTTCATCAATGTTTCCCTATATAACTTTTTAGGCTGGCCAAAAACTGATATAGTAGCATAAGACATGTCCAATTGTAGAGATCCCTATAACTTTTCTCCCCATGAGCGAGAAATTAACATTCCATATTTAGGTGGGATATCAGCTACTACAATGTCCATTAATATACTCTTACCAGGATATTGAACTAGTGTTACACACAAATCTTTGATTAAACCAAGGCATTTAACTTTATTTGAATCAAATGAGAACAAATATTTGTAGGGCCTTGTGATTTCTAGATTGAGAGTTTCCATTATGGATTTAGGCATTAAATTATGGGAAGTTCCTGAATCTAGCATGGCATCGTGTAAAATTTTATCATGAATGGTAAGACTGATATAAAATAGAGAGACTGTTCCATCTGCATGTTTTCCATTCACATCTGGGCCAAAAATCAACTCTGGCTGGTCATCATTTAGATTTATGGAATCTTGTTCATCATTCATGTTTAATGTTTCAGTTATGGTTGATTTATACAAGTAATTTTTTACCAATTCAGTCAGAGGAATTGGTGTTTTTGATTTGAAATTTCAGATTGTATGTTAAATGTAGGTTGAGATTTACAGATTTGAATCAATTCTTCCTTGGTAACTGTAGTTTGTGTTGGTTTGTCTATTTGAGTTTCTTGAGTTTTACTACTCCTAAATTTCTTTTCAGGTATTGTTTGTGAAGCAGTAGATGTTCTTTCAGACTTAAAATTATCAACAAATGTTTTTGAAGTAACGATTTTTGGATCTACTGATTTAGGGTCAGCATAAGGTATTTTAGGATCTAAATTTGTTGTTTTAACATAATTAGAATCTTTAGCAACAGTAGATTTCTGTGAATATTTTGTAGCTTGCGCAACTTCATCAGTAATATCAACAATTTTAGGGCTTCATGAATTTTTAGGACTAGAAATATTTTGGGAAGAACTAGAGTTTTGCTTATTTTCCCTTGGGAGAATTTGCAGAACTTTTGTTTCGGGAGCTTCTACTTTTTTCTTATTCTGAGTTTGGGAAGTTTTCATGGTAGAAGACTCATATTTTTTATTATTTCTAAGGTTATATTGACTGTGTATTTCATTTATAGCATAATCATAACCTTGTTTATAATCAAAGGATTCACTTGAATCTAATTTGAGTTGTTGGAGTTCAAATAATTCCTGATCTTCCTAAGTGAGAAAGATAGTATTATTATCATATATTCCCATTATATTTATTGCATCCTCATCATCATCATTATTCTGAGAAATTTCAGCCTAGTTCTCTTGGAATGGGGGCCTTATTGTTTGGTCTGACGCTGTTTCTTTTGCTTTTCCCGAATTTTTGTTTTTTCTAAAATTGGGATTTCTGATTTGCTGTTGGTTATCCCACTGAGGTCTCCTCTCTATGTTGTCTAATATATCCATCATCCTGTCTAAATGTTTAGCTAACATGTCTACTTTTGAGTCTAAATTGGAAGTTTCTTCTTTAATGGTCACTCTTCTCTCATTTCTTAGTCTAGCTTTTCTGGCTAAAATGTTTACTTCTACACTAACAACATCTGTTTGCATTCTCCCTAAGGTTTTTGCATTTCTATCCCTCAATTGATAGGCCATGGCCATGTCAAATCCATCAGGGAATTTGAGTAAGACATTATCAGGGGTGGGTTTAATATTTGTAGGGACGGAATTGTAAACAATACTATATCTAGTGCAGTAGTCTTGGACTGACTCATTTGGAGCTCTTCTCATGGCATCAAATTCAGACAATATATGGAGTGGATTATTTTTATTTTCCAATTTATTCAAAAATAATCTATGAAATATAGCTAAATCAGTTACACTACCAACAGCAAGACCTCTAAACCAATTCTTAACTTCTCCTATCAATGTTTATGCAAATAACCTTATTTGAACATCAGAATCATCAATCTCATGAAATTCAAAGAAATCAGTCATTTTATTTATGTGTTGCTGAGCTTTATAGTGGGTAGTGGCATCAAACTATGGTATCTTACTCTAATAGTCTTGAGGCATGTCATGAAGCTGTTGTGGTAAGACTAGGGGAGCATACCTCGCAGCCATTGCTTGAAGTTTAGCTTGGCTAGGAGGTAAAGTAGAACTGCTTGGGGTTGTGCTGGAAATGATAGCTTATGAACTAAAAGTTGTAGTTGAAGTGCTGGGAAATGAAACTGGAATGTATATGGAACTAATAGGGAATGAGGATGATGTGTTTGAAAAATCAAAAGGTGATATGATAGATACAGTGGATGAAGTGAGTGGTGGAAATAGTACTCTAGGCTGTAAAGGTAATTTAGGGATAAATGGATCTATAGATGAGTTGGTAGTGGAATTTATACATGATGTAACAGCATACATAGATGAATCTCTAGCTGATATTATTGTGGTATGTAACTCAAAAACTAGAGGTTTGTTTGCATAGGTCAAAAATTGAGCTAATTCAATAGCTTCATCAATATCTTTGAGAATAGTAGCATTAAGTTCTTCAAATTTAGTCTGATATTCAACTTTCTTTGATTTAGAATTTACTGTAATATTTTTCTGTTTTGTATTCAAAAATAAAATGAAAACAGGGTCTAAAACAACAGTTTTCAAATCACTTTTAGATTTTCTTCTAAATAAAGAATGCTCAAATTTCAGATCAAAATCAAAGCTTGCAGACTTACTAATTCTTGTGGTAATGAATTGACTCTTTTTAATGATACTTCAGCTTCTAAATCTTCTAACTGTTTTTTCTTTTTACCAATTCGGTCTAGGTTGTCTACTATAACAGCAGGCTTAGGATCTGGGTTAGACCTGGTATAATAAAATTTCCTAGAAGCCAGAATTATTGTTTTCAATACACACAACTTATAAAAGAAATCTTAAATTAAAAGGATGAATAAAAAGATTTCCTTTAAGACTAGTTTTATGACTGAGGATTGGTTAGTCCCTATTGGAGTTGCTAGTAATGTTATCACTCTAGTAATTCTAAAGTTGTGGGATTATGATTTTTAGTCAAAGAATTTTAGAGGTAACCACAAACCAAATTCAAACTCTAGGATCTAGCATTCCTAGGGTTCAAAGAGGGCTCTCTCTTTAAAGTTTAACTTTGTTTTAATTTGTAAATATTAGGTTAGTTATGAAAGTGTAGCTTTGGTTTTGTTTTGGTAAATTTGGTGGGAAAAATCACTTGAAAGGAAGGATAATGGGAAATCTATTTGTCCATTGGGCTAAGGAGTCAAAATCAAGCAAACAGGACTGGGATCAAGGGCAAAAGGTCAAATGTTTTCAGGGCAAGATAGATAATCCTTGGAGATCTTGGAAAGTTTTTTTTATGAGGTGGTATGATCAGGATAAAGGGCACTTAAGAATCCTTTGATCCGGAAAAGGAAGTAGTAAGAAGAGGTCAAATGAGAGAGGGAGAAATTAAGGATTCCCTACACTGGAAATCAGAGGACAATAGATAAATGATAACTAGTTAAAAACAGGGTGCTTTTAACAAATCCTGTAGTAATGCTCCTAGTTATACATTTAGATTTAGCATAAACATAAATGGATGCATGTAACAAAGAAAGAAAACAATGACAAGTGAGGAAATACTTCACTCCAAATAGCTCATCACAGGAATCCTGAAGTATGATGCCAATTTTTGTTGATCGAGCCTTCCTACTCGAATTTTTACACACAAAAGCTTTGAAGTCCAAGAAGAAATGACTATAACAATCCCAACAATTTTATTCCACACAAAATACTTCTAAAGATGAATTATTTATACTTAATGTTTTACAAAATATCCTAGAAGACTTCTAGGAACTATCTTAGGAAAATAAAATATCTTTACAATAATAATAGAGACAACTACTTAACAAATCAACAAGTTGTCCTACTTTATCCAAAAGAAATACAAACAGTTTTAAGGATAGGATGTAGTTGGTTGCCTTGGTGTCCTCCTTGCTAGCTATTAGATATTTTTTGGAATCTACTCTACCTTGTCTGATACTCTTTCTCGGATACTCTTTATTCACTGATACTCTTTAACCCTTAGTCAAAAAATGTTTACTGCAGTAAAATTTCTGTTTTGACTGTAATTCAGAAAACAGTTTAGTCCTTATTACATCTATCTTTATCCTTCATAGTAAATATGTGAATGCTTGCCAATCCTCATTTTTATGAATTCGTATATTTTTTTATTTCTTGAAGTTCTCATCAACTTTAGTATATTTAGCAAAGTTTGGCTTGATAACAAACAAGTGATTTATCTCATGTTCGAAGTAGAATAATTATACAAAACTCTTGAGTAACACTTTTCCAGTTGGAATGTCTTTTCCTTGTGGCTTATTTACCTGTTCCTTGGCCAATTATCTTATCTTCTTATAATAGTCATTCTGAGGCATTAACTTATCATTAATTACCATAATGTCATGTAGTCCTTTTTGTCTCAAACTTGTGAACTTAACCATAAACCTGGTTATGGCAGTATTCATACCTTCACACTTTTCTTCCAGTTGTCTCATCAAAATTTTCTTTGTTGTCACTTTCCTAATTTCTGGGATAGTTGCAGTTTTGTCTGTGATTTTGAGTTTTTTCAACTCCTATATGTTTTTACTGTTGAGGAAGGTCATCTTGGAAAGTTTTTTTTATGAGGTGGTATGAACAGTGGTAAGGTAACAATTTTGACCCAAAGACTTTGATTTCAATATGTTTTTCATACAAATAACAGTCACAAACCTTAATCTGCTCTGATAACTGCAATATCTTTTTCATTTCTTCATTTATTCTTGGCTGCTTTTTCTTAGTCAATATTTTGATCACTGAATGTAAAAATAACTCTGAAAATTCTAAATATGTGGAATCTGTACATTCTTTCCTAACCAAGGATGTCCAAAAAATGACCGAGAGAGGATTTCCCTCTATGTCAAGTTTTTGGAGAGTAATTGGAAAATTATTTGATTGGAAGTATAGAAACATATGGAAAAGGTAGGAGGTATATCTGAATACTCCCTCAATTTTCAAATTGGTCAATTGATAATGAATACTATCAGCAATGAAACCAATATAATCAAATATTACTGATGGGGGTTGACCTGGGGAAAAAGTGGATAAGAATCCCAAGATGGATTCATCAGTGTGTTCATCAGTAAAATATCCAAGGATGAAGGAAAGCATGGAAATCACATGTCTTGAACCTTCAGGGAATATAGCAGTAGAATATGGAGGATTTAACTTAGGAATTTCTACATGCAGAGGCATAAAATTTTGAAAAATCATGAATCTTTTGGGAAAATATAGGCCATTATATAGCTTGGTGAGGGCCTCTATAGACAAAGAGACTGCGTGGGGGTTAGGTTGAAGTTGTAACATATGGTTAATTGATTCTGCAGTGATGGTAAAAAGCACATTTTTACTGGCATTTATAATGGCTGTTTGCTCAGGAACATAATACTGTTGACACAATCTAATAACATCCTAAAATGGGTGATTTAATGGGACAACATATTTGGGCAAATGGGATTCCCAAATATGGACTTCTTCTTGATCATCTAAAGAATTTTCATAGCACCAGTTATGGATATCTAGCAGGTTAAATTCAACAATGGGATCTGTTATATTTTAATAAGTATCAGCTAGTGGGATGTGTTCAATATCAATAACAGGTGGTTGAAGAGGATTTACAACAATAGCAGTACTTGAAGTCATGGCAGGGGTTGGTTTAGGTACTTCCGAAGTTTCAGGCTTGCTTGTACTCTGCTTATTAGGCATTTTTATCTACTTCTACAAGTTTATATAGTTTTCAGAAGTAATTTACTTTAGCAGAGGGTTTATTGGACAAATTTGGCAAAGTATAGTCTCTTCTTTGGGTTTTCTGTCCAATTAGGTCTGTTAAATAGGTTTAGAGGAATTAGAACTAGTTTAAAATAGAAAATGAGGGTTTCCTGAGTTTCTGACTGAGAAATAGGGTTGAAAAACTCTTTTGAAAGGATCACAGAGGCTTAGGGTACCTGCAGAGGTTTTCTGGCTTATTTTAGAGCTTGAAATAGATCATTAAATTGTGAAAACTCACAAATTTCATCAAAATAGTGTGCGGTAGTAAAAACAGGGTTTCTGGGAAAAATTTGAAAGGGTCTGGCCTGTTTCTGGGGCTTTTTTACAGTTTCTTTTAATTAATTTCTAAAGCTACAAGTATGTTTTTGTTCTTTATAGGTCTTTCAAATTGATTTCAGATTTAAATTTTAGAAAAATACCTTTTGTATGCAGGTATTTGGTCTTCGGAATGGTTTTTTTAGGTTTTTTGAACAACTTGATAACTCCTGTGAATTTTCTGGAGAAACGTGAAGCTCCTTGGCAGTGTTCAATGATTACAGGGCAGGTTTTTCAGACCCTTGGGCATGAAAATGGTGAAAATGGTTGTTTCCACAATCGGGGAGGCTTTGCAGTGGTTTTAGGTAAATGCATAGAAGGGATGAATGCATTTCTAAGGTTTAATATGCAGTTTGGGTTACATTATTTTGCATTGAATGTTGGTCACATCAGTGGGAAGGGTGGTTTTAGAGTTCAATGGATTGAAAACCATAGTGGTTATCGCGCGACATCACGATGGTAAGTGGTTTCAGCTTGAACCCACGTGATCTAGTAAGAAAAGGCCACGTGGAGGAGAGATAGGATTGGGAAACCACCCATTTTTCATAGCTTTGGAGTTTGGATGGTCGTGCATCTTTTTTACGCGATATCGGATGTCCGCCATCATATTTAAGGGATCAATGCAAAGGGTCTAGATTCATTTGGGAGTTGTATTGGAATGGGAGGTGGGACCGAGCTATTTGCATATGCGGCGGGATAAAACATTATAACAAAGGCGCTTGAACAAGGTTTTTAAACCTTAGGCCTTGTATAATATGTGGCGGGTGGGGTAATGTTTTTATTTAAATGTTTTTTAATAAAACATTTGCAATGGGTCGATTAGGGTATAGGCGGGGATTAACATTTATATAATAATTCAAACTTTTGACATATGTTTTGAACACTATAGGGGGCGGGGTATTTAAATAATGATATGTTTAGACTAATGGGTTTATGGGTGCAGGGATTTTATATTGTGCATGTGGGATATTAAACCTTGGTCTAAAACTAAAATAGTGGGTTTTAGGGGCTTATTTTAAATATAAGGGAATTAATAACTACGGGAGGGTGTAGTTAGGGATTTAATATAATAGGTTAGGTGTTAATATGAGAAAGGGTAGTAAAATGGAAAAAAATCATATGTTACCTCTAAGTAAAGTATAAAAATAAAGCATTTCTCATATTTGTTGTATTACTTCACTTATACTTAGGATAAATGCTTTTTTAGGGTTTTATGAATGATTTTGAAGGGAATGAAGTTAATTATTTTAGGTTTACAATTTTTCTAAGTAAAAAATGTGTTTTTATACTTACGAAAAAAGGGATTAAGATGTATGAATGAGGGGTAAATGCTGATAAATGTGGGTTTAAGGTATGAACTCAATATTTTTAACTAATCAATCATCGAGCCTTGGGTCTGGTCCCAACAAAATTCAGAGAAATGCTCTAAGCCTTTTTGACTGATAGTTTAGAATACTGAATACTTGTAGGGGAGGGGAAATTAGTAATTTTTTCCAATGATGCTTTATTACATGATTGCTCAACTTTTTTCTACCTACCCAACTTTATTTCTAACATTTTTTCTTCATTTTGTAGGTGAATTTAAGCTTGCAACCTTAAAAAACTTTTCTTTCAAAGCATAAAACTATCTAAATATACCTTATTTCATCTAAGGGCTCAAATTAACTATTGAGCTCCTCATTATTCTCTACCTATCTACTGATTTTTCAAGCTTAAACTGTTTGGAAAATCTTTATTCTCTATCTAAAACATGAAATTTAAAACATGAAAAGTTAAGATTAAACTGTTTAACTAATCATGGATTATGCCATTTATTGACACTCTGCACATAATCATTATTCTTGCAGTAAAATTAAAAGTAGTGGCATTTGGACTTGCTCACTTTCAGGTCTTATTTCTTTTTATTTTGGGGTCTATATTTTTATAATTCCTTTGATTTTTATTTTAGGACATTTTACACTCTTTTTGGCTTTTTATTATTTTTCATTTTTTTTCAAAATATGGGAAAGCAACTTGTAGAAAGAAAGGTATGTACATATTTACAAGACTATCAAAGTCAATTCAATTGGATTTTTATTATTTTTCATTTTTTTTCAAAATATGGGAAAACAACTTGTAAAAAGCAAGGTATGTACATATTTACAAGATTATCAAAGTCAATTCAAAATTTATGAACCCTATTATTATAGGACCCTAACAGTAGGTACCAACCAAGTGAGTTCAGTTTTGTTGAGAGCGCTGAAAGCGACGCAAGGAGGTGAGGAAAAGCGAATAGATTACAAGTAGGTTTTCCTCCCTTATCTATTAATTTTAAGGAAAAGGTTAGATATCTTTCTTTCTTCTATTCTAAGTGCACCACCACACTTAGGGAAATCATACTTATCCATATTTTTGATTTCCATAAGATAGGAAAGAAGCAGAGGAAATTTAGAGATGTGAAGAAGAGTTAAATATTTCATATCTCATGAACCTATAAGCAAATTGAAGGAGCAATTCATGGTTTCTATTTTTCTCTAAATTAAGGGTTATTGGTGGGTTATTTGATCTAATTCTGGAGCACCTTTGGAGCTATTTATTTTTGGGAACTCACACAGCCTTTTTGGAGCTCTGAACTCATCGCTCTTGTGGAACAGAACTCAACCCTCTAGTGGCACAGACTTCGACCCTCTTAAGGCATAAAATTCAACCTATTTATAGAAAAATATTAAGCATATTGTGAAGTATAATTTGGTCTCACAGTAGTTCATAAATCAACCTATATGCAAGATAAAAACTCACCCCCTATTGGTAATTCAAACCTGAGGTGAAGAAAAAAATTTGTCACTAAAGTGAGATAGAACTCGGCCCCCTTGTGGGTAATTCAAACTTGTGATAAAAAGACAAAATTCATCCCTATCGTGAGACAAAGATCAACCCCCTAAGGATAAAATTTTGGCTTGTTCTTGGATTATAACTTAGAATTGCATTGACACATATTTCATCCCTCTTTACTAACTGAGATTCTGGACTTGTGGGTGACCATATTTGAAGCTAATTATTGAGAGTTGTCCTTGAAGATTGTCGAAGCCTTTTTGAAGAAATATTTGAAGCCATATGGAATCAATACTAAAGTTACTTTGGAGCAGTCACTGGAGACACCTTTAAAGAATTATTTTGGAACTATATAGGTAGAGTATTTTTAATCAGTGTTTTTGAAGCATTTGTAAAGGTTGGAGCTTTAGAGAATTTGTGTCCTCATACACACTAGGTTGGTTTCTATATTTGATTAAGAGGATTGGTTTCCTCATTCAAGGATGGTGCCTTGAAGAATTTGAAGTTCCTATTGTGTAAGTTGGAGCCTGAATATTTTAAAAGAGGATTGGTGTACTCATTTTTTAACAATTATTATATAAGTTATTTTTTATTTTATTTCTTGTTTTCTGGCATAAATTGTGGTTATAAATAAGAAAAATATTAACTCGCAAATAAATAATTGAAATAAATATTGATTCACCCTCCCCCCCCACTCAGTATTTCCAACAATGAACATTAAAGGAGGGGGGAAATAGTACTAATCCAGTATATTAATAACACAAACAATACAAATCATACATGAAATTACCTCAACCAAGAAGAGATCTTATCCAACCTTTTTCCTTGGTATTTCCTTGAGCCTCTCTAAATTTCAAGAGCATGAGTTTACTCTAATTCTTTCCTCCCTTTTTTGCCTTAGTATAGCCTTCACTATATAGAGAGAGGAGAGTTATTTTTGGGATTAATGGATGTGCTTGATTACATCAATGAACTAGGAAAAGTTGGAGTCGGTAGGCCAATTTTTTGGTAATGCATATGAGACATGATTAAAATCTTACATTGATTCTCCTCACAATTTTCATCCATGAAGGTTGAGAGGGAGGTCACAGTTTGTTAGCGGTGCAACTCACGACCATCACATGTTGCAAGTGCTACATCCTACGACCGATCATATTATTATCTAAAGGATGGATGTGATTTTACTCAAAAATATGTTGACAAGGGAAAATGATGCATTGTATCAAAATATAATATGAGCACATACTCCAAGGCTCATGGGGGTGGTGCTTAAGGCTATAACAACCTCCATAAAAATTTCATAGTGAATTCACACGGGGAGGTGGGGCCCTTGTTCTACAAACAAATGAGTTTTATATACAAATTTGGTGTCTCGCTCAGCAAGGACCTTAAAATTATATCATAATTATTACTATATGAGTGATTCTTGTTTTCACTTTCACATTAGCTACAACAAAGAAAGACACTTTATGAAAATGAAACTCACTAGATTTACTAGTAATTCTCTCTTTTTTCATTAATATTATTTATTAGACCATTAAATGCATCTTTTATGATATATGAGATAAAAACATGGTTTCAATTTGTCAAATTTATATAATTATAAATATTAATATGTAAAAAATAAAGTAAATATATAAAATTGGGTTTATCTCACTAAACTATAAAAAAAAATTGTTATCTTCCCATTTTAAATAGAAATATTTTTTATTATTCTTGATAATATTATAATTAAAAATATAAACAAACATTAGCATCTATGTTTAATGTCTTTTATGTTAAATAGATGATATTATTTTCTTAAAAAAAAAAACCTTAAAGTAATTTTATTCAAATGAAGTTTTTTGTTATTATGATTTTCCATATTCCTTTGAAAGCAAGTTCATTAGGTTTAATATAGATTAAGTAGTGCTTATATTAATATTAATATCAGTATGAATATTTTTAAGCTCTTTTTTATTATAATGAATTTTATTATTGAGAAATGGTAATTGGTTTAACAACTTATGATTATGGTAATTTAATAATTATTTTTTAATTATCAATCTGTGGGGTTTTCTTATTTATTATTTTTATCAACTAAATTTATTAATTTGAATTTTTATTGTGTATTTTTTTCATTTTCAAATTTTTAATGGAAACTGTTTAACTAGCAATTTCTTCAGATGTTGCAAAAAAAATGTTGTAAAGCATAAATTCAATCGTGAGATATATACGATCAGTGAATATAAAACTAATAAACAAAATGTCATTAAAAGTTGGAATATAAAGAGAAATCACTTACACTATGCCAAATTTACAGATTCTATAACCTTTCCAATGTAAATTTCCTCTCAATCTTCAAAGGTGATCTTTCAACTTCCGATAACAAATATTTAATAAAAAATGTGATCATTTTCAATATTGAATTGTTTCCCTTAATCAAAATATTATAGTATTTTACCACTTTCTCTTAAGGTGATTGGATTATCCTTTTCTTTTCCTTGCTTAACTTATTTCAGGCATTTGGACTAGTTTGTGATAGAGGAGGTTTATATCTATTTTTTTTTTCAAAAATGATAATTTCAAAATTTAGCATTAGATGAACTAGTTTAAAGCAAAGATACGAAATAGATATATCAATAAAGCTAGCCATTTACATGACAAATTTACATTGTTTGATAGGAGAGAAGTGGATGTTTTGTCGAGCATTGATTAAATACTTATTTTAGCTAACATAAAAAATTTCATTCACTATTAAGAGATACCATGGTGAACTCTTATGGTATCATCCACAAGATTTCCTTTATTAATCATGATATTCTACAAGAATTGGCTATGTATTTGACCAAGAAGGGGCTTATAAATAAATGAAAATGATTTTTTTATGCTTCAGACAATAGACTCTATTCTGAATAAAAAATAAATAAATAAATAAAAAGAAGTGGAAAAAGTTTGTGAAGTATGTAAATTTGATTTTGAGTTTGTTTCCTTCCACATAGGTTTGGTGCATATTTCAAAAAGTGGAAAAAAGGTTGTGAAGTGTACATTTTATTTTGAGATTGTTTCCTTCCACATAGGTTTGGTGCATATTTATTTCTCCTATCATAGTTATTTCTGACCAATTTTCAATATTGAACTGTGTCACTTGATCAAAATATTATATTCTTTTATTGGTGCATATTTATTTCTCCTATCATAGTTATTTCTGACCAATTTCCAATATTGAATTGTGTCACTTGATCAAAAGATTCTAGTCTTTTACATTCTACCTGCATATAATTCGATCATGTACCTGCACATAAATTCAACATGTACCCATTTTATATTTCAAGTCTTTTACGATATATATTAGTGGAAAAGTTCCAATCTTCCTCTAATATCAATTTTCCCTAACACTACCAAATTTATATCATTTACAACTCAAGATCAATTTCCCTCCCAAATTACTCTTGACCTGTGAAATGATTTTAAGTTAATTTGGTCACAACCATCTTATATGCAATCTTTCTAAGAGCATAATTTCTAACTTAGGTGGTAGGGACTAAGCTACTGTGTAGCACTTGTTTATAGTTGTTTTCAATACCAAAGAGCTTTCCATCCTTTATTAATAATTTATTAATGCTAGAGCTACAATGATTATTGTGATGGAGGTCAACTCTAAGATATTTGTATGAAATAAGTTCCTCTACATTGATAATCTCGTACATAATCATAGTGTAAATGGGTTTTTAAAATCTTATTATCAAAACCTTAATCTCGTCAATGTTTATTAGTAGACATGTACAATAATATAAATCTTGGAAAATTCTTAGTTACTTCATGAGACAGGAGAGACACTACATCAACCCTTCATGTTATGATATTAACCTAAAAATTGATATTATTTGTATATCAACCCCTCCCCCCATCTCTAATCAACTAGGAATTATAAAAAAAATCATTTCTAGCTTGTGGATGCCAACAAAATATAACAAAACAAAGGCTATATAATCAAATAAAAAAGAAGTGTTACTAATTTTGTGTATGACAACAAATTCAAGGAAGTTGATTCATATAAATATCTAGAAAAGCTTCAAGCTTCAACGAAATCTTAAGTGGAAATATAACAATGAGAAAATGAATAAAGAATGATGGAAGGCCTATTTTATTTTTGAGAAAATTGTAAATGATCAAATGTTTTCTTCTAGGAGAAAGTGGAACTCCTCCTCACACCCACGATGCTCTAGTTATCTTATATGGATGTAGGTTTGTAACATCTCTAATGAATTATATAGGAATTGAAAAAATGATAAGTGTTTTATAAATTATATTCTTGATATTAAAAGAAATATGCCATATCTAAATAATTAACAAAAATCATGTCTCACTATGAATGAATTAAAAATACTTAAAAATTAGGAGATCAAGAATTATGGTCAATTTATGTATTAGTGAATGAAAATTTTGGAATTATGGACAATTTAGATATTGGTAAATGAAAATTTTGGATTTTAAGGATGTCTAAATGTATAAGAGCCATGCAAAATATTATTTTCTAATTAAAATAATTTTACTTCCTTTAAATATTTTTTGTTGATTAATGGACTAATGATAAAGCTAAATTGTTTACTTTTCATTTAATTCTTATATCAACATTAGATAAAATTATTTGACATCTCTAGGTAATGAAAAATCCAAAATGATTATGGTAAATGAAAGGAACAAAACACAAATTTTCTTACTAGTTTCTACTCTCAAATATAATTTCTCAACTATTTTATTTTCATATTTACAAAGAAAGTTAACAAAAGGTAGAAGAGAATCAGACTCTAATAGGAAAAGGTGTAAAATGGTTTTGAACTACAGATTTGATGCTGAGATTTTTTCCTTCCACATAAAATTGGTGCATATTTCTTTCTCTTCTCATAGTCATTTTCGACAAATTTTCAATATTAAACTATGCCTGCACATAATTCAATCATGTACATGCACATACATTCAACATGTGCCCATTTCATTTTTGAAGTCTTATATGATATCTACTTCCCTTACCTGCGCCAAATTTCTATCAGTTATAACTTCAACATATACCCATTTCATATTTCAAATCTTCTATGATATCTACTTCCCCTAACTATGCCAAATTCCTATCAGTTACAAGGTACCTATTAAATTATTTTGTGTTAATTTTGATACAACCATTTTATATGCAGTTTTACTTTTAGTGAGGAAATAGTTTCAAACATAAGTGCAAGATTTTCAATCATCCTCTCATATGTGTCTTATAGTTTTCTCTTAAGCTTCCTTTCCTAATTCACATTCTCAGTAATATGTCAATAAAGATTTTAAAGATTCTTCTATTGTTTGCTTATATATTTAACTCATATATAAATGTTTTATTAAATAATTAACATAAATTAAAATAAAATTACAATTTAATTAAAAATTATGATTTTTTAAATAAATGTTTTGATGCTTATTATAAATTAATGTCTATCAACATTTACAAACCATTTAATTTATATAACTATAAAAATTTTATTTTAAATTTAAATAAATATATGATACACTAAAAAATAAATAATTTAAACAATTTAGACTCGTAAGATAAATTGACAAGAAGCGAGGACCTCATCGATCACTATAATAAAAGCCTAAATCGACTTACCTTATAAGTAAAATTTTCCCCACATATAAAGTGAAGGGTCTATCATACTGCACAACACTACAAGACGTCATAAATACATAATTTGGATTAATAGCAGCGACAACAAGTGAATAATCTAGCACTACACATGCGATTTTAATCATGAATATGTACATCATAAAAATCCAATAAAATATAAATCTTCACATCGTTACAGCTCCATCAATGACACGGAGGAGACACTTTTTGATTTCTTAAAACAATTGAAGAAAAAGTTAGGAGTGGAAAAAATACCATGACATAGCTCTCTCTGGAATTCTGGCTATCATCGGGAGTATCAAACAAGGAAGTCTTTCTTGAATTTTTGGTACAATTCCCCTGAGTCCCCATTGCAGTTTTGGACATCTAGAGGCATAAAGTGTATCGAATGAAAATAAATGTTCCAGGTATATTAACTCATAACACTCCCTAACATCCAGTGATTGATTCTCTCACAACTACGACCACCCCTGTTTTCTCTTCAATTTGCCACATTTACATGCATGCAACCGCTGCAGAGATGCCAATGTTGCAATATGTTAGCCACCTATAAAAATTTTCATATCAAATGGTGGCTAAATCATTGTTTTAAGCCTTCAAGAAAAAAATTTATTGCCAAATTGTTAGTTCTTGAAGTCTTGTGAAGATATCCTATCCTTTGATTAATCTTCACTGCTGTATCCCTCTTAAACTCAGAAAAATCTGCTGTTTTCTTGAAGAAAAAGACTGCTAAAAACCCATTTTTCCCTTTCATTTTACCCCTCTTTTCACTCATTATTTACCTTAATTTTATCTCTTTTTCCTCATAAAATTCCTCTATTTTTCCTCATTTCCCTTCTTCCCTTCATAAAAACCCCTTTGATAAGGTTTGAAACTCCTTTTTTTACCTTATTAGAAGCTTTCAAAATCCTTTGAAGTACTTGAAAAATCATAAAAAATAGCCTTCTTGTGCTATAGGGATTAAGCCCTTTTTGGCCCTAGCCCCCAACCCCTTTATTTCCGCATAAAACCAGCATTAAAAACCAAGAGTTGGGGCCCGATTGCGCAATCGCAATTGGATGTTCCATTGTGTTTTGTTACCTCTCGCTTTCAAAAACCCCCGATTTTGATTGGCCCCTCTTCATTATAACTCCCAATCCCTTCATCTTTTCATATAACCCAAAATCCCCGCAACCGGGCGCTAAAGGGCTAAAAGCCTTTCCAAAACCTTTTTCCCTTCATATTTCATAAAAAAACCGACTTTTTATTAAGTCCTAACGGTTCATTGGTTGGGCGAATACCAACCGTTGATCTAAAACTGATCAACGGTCTTCGGGATCTCACATCAGAGTTTTTCATTGGATGCGTTTAAATAGTTTATTACCCCCCCTCCGATTGGCCACCTTGCGATGTTTTCCCAGCCATAGATCTTCCCCGCTAGACCCAGATACAATGGCCCACATTGCCCTTTTCCAAAGCCCATCCCTCCGCCTTTTGACCTCCGAAGTTAAATCTCTGCCGTTGATTTGGTTCTAAGATCAACGCTCCTTGTTCAATCACATCGTGAAAACCATTGCACCTTTCCTCTCTCCTCCTCCGATTGTGATCATTGCGATTCAGTCTGGACCATAGAATCCACAAAAACCGATGGCCCAGATTAATCAAAACTTCACCTATTTTTCTCTGCTTTTGTCCCTCAGATTCATTCCTGACCGTAGATCTCTCCAAAGATCTGACGGTCCACATATAATCGCATCAAAATTTTTCTCTGTAATTTCCTCTCTCCCTCGCCAATTGGTGACCTTGTGATGGGATCTAGGCCGTCCATTTCATATATCCGACGGTCCAGATTAAATCCTGACTTCATTTCTTAAATCACAAAACCTTGTTGTATAAATTTTTTGGTGAATACCAGCCCTTGATCTCTGCAGATCAACGGCCCACAATGACCCATTCTCCGTTCGACCCATGCCTTGTATTCTAGCTCATTAGCCCCAAGATTGAATCTAGGCCGTCCATTATTCTAATCCTACAGTCCATATTTAACTTGGTAGGCCCAACTCATTTGGGACCTACCTCCTTCGTTTATTAATCCTAACCGTCCATTCCTTGATCTGACGGTCCAGATTAAAACCGCCTTGACCCTACCCCACCTCTTTTCACCCATGCATCTCATCGGCATCGCACTCTCTTCATGACCATCCAATCTGATGCCCCAGATCTGTTGGCCAACGCACTATTGCGCGTAATTTTGAGTCCGATGGTTAATGTTTTAAAATTACGCGATGGGGGTGGTTTTAAAAAGCCACGTGTCAATGGCTAACGCATATCGCGTTCAAAAAGGCAATACCACCTTCCCTCCTTTTCATTGCGTGACACCAGTGGTTTCTTTGGCCGAAACCACTTTACCACATTTACATTACATGCTCTCAGTTTTAATCTCCACCGTTGATCCCTAAGATCTAACGGTCTCAGTTTAATCTCGCCCTCAGTTCATTGCCCTCCACCCATCCTCCAAAGGACTTCTTAAATCATTCTCCGTCGTTGATCTCTGTGGCCGATCTCATCTGACAGCCTAGATTCTTTCCAAAACCCCAAAATTCGTTTAACTGCATTTTCCTTCTGCCTAAGTTTTTTCGCCCGTTTCCTTGGTTATTTCTTCCATTTCATTATAACATAGCCCCTATACATTATATTTCCCCGATCAATCTCGACCGTTGATCTTTGTAGATCGATGACCTTGACTTAATCTCCCCACCGTTTATTCAACTGCCTCCCTATCTGACCCAACGAGCAATCCTCGTTGTTGGATGCTTTCATCCAACGGTCACAATCTAACCTAAAACCTCCAAAGCAGTTTAAGCCTTACCCCATAGGATTTTCTTAATTTTTCTTGGTTTTTGCAGGTTTTAAAGGTTTTTAAATTGTTTTTAAAGAAAATTGAAGGCCGGGGATGACGATCCCCCAGGCTTTTATTCGTGAAGCAGATCACTCTGTAGGGTTCCATATCATGTTTCATCAGTGCCTCATGAGCACTGATGCCATTATAAAAACTCTATAACGCCTACACATCAACAAGACACAACAAAGCTTAATCAAGCAAAGAGTATCAGTGTCAAAGGATCTAAGTCACAGCAGAGATGAAGAATTGAAGATTATTGAACGCAGTTTTGAGGTATTATGGCCTAAATCGACTATCTAAAAACCTAATCCACTCATTTAAACAAATTTTGAAGAAAAAAAGATAGAAATTAGGCCTAATTAAGCCTAACACACAAAATTAAATCAAATTAAAAGTGTTTAAAGAAAAACGATAATATATATCAGTTCGAGAAGCCTCCACTGCCACATCAAAGGCTAATTGAATCCTCTCAACTACCAAAAGCCGCCTGCAACCTCAAAGCATTCAAAAGAGGCCTAGTTATTGCCACAATATAAGATATTTGCCTCAGGATAGCTGAACAGTTATTTCGAATCAAAGAAACTAATTTAAACTGTCAGCAGAGTTATTACAAAGATGAGAAGGAGTTCTAAAGTCAACAAACTCTGCTAAGAAAAATGAACACTTAATACAAACCCATTAATACAGAGGAAATATCTGAAATATTCTCCATTGAGCCCCTCAAAGGCTGAGAATAATTAAAATTGTATTAATTGAGCCTATAGATCTTTTATCTCTTTCCACCTCCTCATTTTTCCTATAAAATATTCTTGAGGAGCACATTGTAAAGTGTTGGTTGCTGAACTTTGATATAATACTTGTGCTCGAAACTTTCTACATGTAAATAGTGTTCAGAGGCTCTTGAAGCTCTTTTTGTGATCAAATAGGTTAGGCTGAGAAGAGAAGATGATTGTTGTACTGAAACATTGGACTTGAAGAATGTAATTGGATTGACATCAATATACAAGTTGATTCTTGGGATCCTGGTCTATATCACTGGTGAAGTACTTCTTTCTGTGTCATTGTTTTCCTTTCATGTATGCCATTTTGTTCACTTATTCTCTAATAAAGAACAACAAGCATAGAGTTAGGATTTACTATTTACAGTACCCTTCTCTGACTGATAAGCTTTATCTTTATGTTTTCCTCCCAATTGTGTGTTTAAGAATGACTTAATTTAAGTGTAAGCATTATCAAGGAATCTTGGTTTGCCCCTATCTTGATGTGCAAAGCTTGAAAGGAAGTTGTTGAATGTTATTTTCATTATGTACTCAGTAGAGTTAGACTAGGAAAGTTTATGGTTTTCCTTGTCTTCTAGTTCTTTGTTCAAAGGTAATTCTGAATGTTTCCCTAAGAGTATGCTGAAAGCAGTTTAGATTTAAAAGTATCTTATCTGATCTTAGGCTGCACTTTTTTTTCTTATCTTTTTTCATCCCTTCTAAAAGTAATTATGTGGATTACTGGATAGTTTGTCTGATAAGTTAGATTTAATACAAGCTTGTCCAAAGAAGTCTATGGTTAGCCTTGCCCTTTGGTTGGTTTTAAACAATTACTTAAAAGGATTTTCTTGTTTGGAAATACTGATAAATCCTAGTTGAAATTATTGTCCTTTTCCACTCTTTCAACACTTTTATTGTTCCATTCCATCATTTAATCTAAAAGATCTTGTGATATATATGACTTCCCCCTTGGACCACTCTTGAAATTGTTGCGCAATTAAAACCTTTTATGACTCCATAGCCCAATAGACTAAAAACCAACGTCATATCTATCCTATCAGCCAAATCTTGTTCTGATTGCTTGCATATTCACCCCTTTGAAGCTCTTACATTTTAGGACTTTCCGCTTAATTAAAAATCATGCTCAACCATCCAAAACCAAACAAAACACTTGTTCTTAATAACTAGCCTAATATCACACATAAAGGCCTTAAAGATAAATCAATATTTTCACTTATAGAGAGATCCCTCTCTAGATTCAGGAGGGCTAGATCCTAGAATCCCAAAGTGGTTCAAATGTCCTCCCTGTAGCTTTAGTCTCACCAATCTGCTGAAAATTACAGGGAGATAACATTTCTGGCGACTCCGCTCGGGCTTTTGAGTAAAAATCCTTAAAATGAAAACACTCAATGTTCAGTGCAGTACAAGTAGCCTTCTTCAAGCACTACGAAGCAAATGGTAATCATGATAAAACTTATTTGAATGAGTGAAAAACTAAGGAAACCTTAGGACTCTCATAAGAGATTATCAAACATTGAAGGATAAGCTAGCTTAGCCATAAGAGTAAAATTTATTTGTCTCATCACCGTAGCTAAGTGTTGAAATAGATTTGGGATACTCTTAGAACCCATAAGATTAAAAACTCAGAAAACCAAAAAATATTTCAGATTGGTATTTAAATAAACATGGTCGTGGACCATAAAACCTTTTACCTCCAAAAGAGATAAAAATTTCCACCTCGTGACTCCACAATCCTAAACAGACCTTAAGGCTTCACTGCGAAACCCATTATCATCATAAAATCATACAGACTCAGTACAAACACTTTAAGATTAAATATTTCTTGACAAAGATCAGTCAGCCTCTTAAAGATTGTCATATTTGGTTAAACTTTTCTTGTTTAAATTTGGGTCTGATAAATAATGCATAGTGGCTCTTAGAAATATTTATACCAGAGCCTATCCTGACCCAAACCCTCCTGAGATAGTTTATAACCTTGAAATAATCCTTAGGAAGTCTCCTAAGGTGAAATCTTCAACTGTTTTCAAATCACCCTATAGAGCTCATTTTGTCCCTGAAAACCTTGCAGCTCTACAAAATCCACAATTTGACTTAAGAAATCCTTTTAGAAATAGGTCACTTGAGGATTTAGATAAGTTAGGTTCAGAGCCTTCACTTTCATCCCCAGATAGAAGTGAGCATCCTGGTAGTATAGAAACTACGCCACCAGATTTACATTTCCTACATAATTTTGGTTTCTCTCATCCTAGATCAGCTCAACAATCTATTTTTGGTCCATCCACATCTATTTTTCATATATCCACTGTCCAAACCACTTCATTCCAGCCCACTTTACCTCTTGTCAACCCACCACTTTTTCCACAACCTCCTATCATGGCAACGTATGCTCCCTTAGTCCTTCCTTTACCTCTAGTCAATCTCCCACATGACTATTAGTCCGAGATACCATTGTATGATGCTAGTAATGCTACTACTGCTTCACAACATGTGGATAAGATGAATGAATACATTGACAGAAATGAGATTGATGATGAAACTGTCAAAATTAGATTGTTTTCTCAGAGTTTAGAGGGAGAAGTAAGAAAATGGTTCAAAAGCTTAACCCCTCACAGTATTAATGATCTCCAAGCCTTCCATCAGTTATTCTTAAAAAAATGGGAATTCACGAAGAGCCCTCTCCAAATACTTTATGATTACAAAAATCTCCACAGAAACACAAGGGAAAGTGTACAAGCTTATTGCACTAGGTTTAACAATGTTTATAATGCCCTTCCCCCAGATTTAAAACCCCCACAAGGCTCAACTTTAAACAAGTTTCCTGAAGGATTTGATCCTGAAATGGCTTATCAACTTAGAGAAAGAGATCCTTTGACTCTTGAAGATATGAAAAAAGGAGCTCTTGCTGTGGAAGTTAATTTAATGGAGAAAAGAGCAAGAATGAGAAATGAGAAGAAAGTGTCCTTTAGAGAGGAATCCACACATACCACCTCTAGCTCAAATATGGAGAGAATGATGGAGGAGATTATGAAAAAAATGAGCATACTTGAGAGAGCACAAGCAATTCAAAACCAAATAGCTCCTCCAAACAGAAATGAAAACCAAAATCAGAATTTTAGGAGAAACCAACCTCAAAATAGACCAAGGGAGGATGATCAACATATTACTCCTCCTTTTCATCAAAACTATGTAAGTGAGGTTGAAAAAACAAGTGAACAAACAAAGATGACATCAAAATGCTGGGAGTAGACAATGATGAGTTTGAAGTTCATTACACTAGAAAACAAGGTCTATACACACCCTATGATGATAAAAGAGCTGAGGATGAAAGTTATTATCAAGAAATGGAAAATGTCATCATAGAGACTCAAAAAGAGTATGACCTTAGGAGTAAAAGCAATCAGGAAACTCCCAAGACTAATACCTCTAAAATTTTGGCAAAAAACATCCCTGTGAATAAACCCAAGACTACAAAATAGAAAGACAAAACAATGGCTGGAAATTATGATAAAAACAAAGAAAAAGGCACTCATAGTACTGAAAAACAGAGTGCAGACCTTACTAGCGTTAGAACCTCAGCTAGTGCTCCTGTTAAAACAATTTTTACAAATGTAAATAGAGGAAATAAGAAAACTGATTTTGTTGATAGAGTGGCGGTTAGTAAGGCTGAAACAAGCACTTCAAAGAATTAGATGCCTTTTAGTTTGGAGCAGGAAATTGTCGGAATAAATATCTTTGTTCCCCTTACTGAATTAGCCACCCAAAATGTGTATAGATCCCAAATTTTGAAGGCTTTTAACATAGAAGAAAATAATGACACTGTCAATCTTAATGATGACCAGCCAGAGCTCATATTCGGTCCTAAGATTGAGGGTAGATATCAAGACGGACCAGTTCCTCCTTTTTATGTTAGTTTAAATGTTCATGACAAAATTTTGCACAACGCCATGCATGACTCAGGGACCTCCCACAATTTAATGCCCAAGGATGTAATGGAAAGCCTAGGTCTTGAAATCACTAAACCTTACAAAGATCTTTACTCCTTTGACTCAAGGAGAGTGAAATGTTTAAGCTTAATCAAAGACCTCTGTGTAAACTTAGCACAAATTCCAGCCAAATGTTTAGTAATGGATATTGTAGTGGCTGATGTACCCTCAAAGTATGGTATGCTGTTATCAAGATCATGGGGAGCTAAGTTACAAGTAACTATGCAGATGGATATGACATATGTGACCATCCCTGTTTTTAATCAAACAAGAAGACTTTATAGGGAGTCTCATATGCAATACATGGTTACTAGCCAAGAGAGACCGCAAAACTCTCCCCTTTATTATGTAAATACAGGCCTTGACTCATTTATCCTTTCCAATGATGAAACATTTAGTGAACAAGTGACCTTAACTGAATTAATGGCAGATAGAGAGGAGGAGGAAGATAACACAGACGTGTCAAAACAGTTTGCTAAACCTGAAAACTACAGCAAACAAAACATAGGTCTAGAGCTACAAATCATTCATCCATTGCTTTTAAACCTTGAGAGTCAAGAAAGCAGTCCTCAACACAAGGAAAAACCTGAGGAATTAAAACAAATTCAATGAAGTGCTGATCTTCAAGAACAATGCGAAAGAACACTAGTAGAAGAGGATAGTAACCAAGCTGCAGAACCTGAAACTAGTCCTCTTTGGAGTATGAACTTTGAATGGTCTTGCACTAGCAACAATGTTGGTGCAGGTGTCTAGATACATAACACTAAAAATAATCACACTGAAGGCCATTCCTATATATTAAATTTTTAGTGTTTGAATAACATAGCGGAATACGAATCCCTACTTTTAGTCTTACACTTGTTGAAGAAATTAGGAGCCAAGCGAATTAAAGTGCATGGGGATTCAGAGTTAATTATTAGGCAATTGAATGCGGAATATAGTGCCAAACACCCTAGACTTAGAGCATATAGGAACGACGTCATGGATTTGTTGAAAAATTTTACTTATTTTTGTCCCAAGAGAAAAGAATATCCTCGCCCATAGTTTAGCTTCCACTGCTAGAACATGTTTAACACCATTCAAAACCAAACAATGCACAACTCAAATTAAATTCAGACCAGCTGTCCCTGATAATGAGAAATATTGGCAAGTGTTTGATGGAGACAAACAAATAGAAGACTTCATGCAGTCCAGAAATGAATTTGAAATACCAAGTTCAGATTCAGACTATGAAACAGATTGTCCTAGTGAAGAAAATCTACTTGATGAAGAAGAAGAGACTCAAGAGATGGCTGATGTAAATATGTTGTCTAACAAACTTGAAAACACAACAAAAATTTTTGCACAGTTAGAAAAAGAAGATTTAGAAACTCTGCAATCTAACAATCAAAGTCTGCCAAAAGGTGTGGTCCCCTTAGAAGAGTTGTTTGATTTCAATGATGTGGCCAAGAAACCAAAACAGGAACCTGTTGAGACTGAGGTCAAAGAGTGTTATAGGCAGTGAGCTAAAACCAAAGATGATCAAACTGTCTAAAAATTTACCAGCTCACATCAAATTGAAATACATAGAGTTTTTTAAAGAATTTTCTGATGTTTTTGCATGGAGTTATGAGGATTTGAATCCTATGACACTGAAATAATTCAGCACAAGATACCTCTAGAGGAAAACAAAAATCCATTTAAGCAAAAATTGCACAGAATAAACCCTATTCAGTTACCTTTGTTTGAGAAGGAAATCAAGAAAATGTATGAGGCTGGTATTATTGTTCCTATTAGATATTCAGAATGAGTGTCTAATTTAGTGTCAGTTAGGAAGAAAACAGGAGATAGTAGGCATTGTATTGACTTTAGAGACTTAAAAAAAGCCTCATTGAGGGACAACTACCCTTTACCCAAAGTGGATCATATTTTACAAAGGGTAGTTGGTTCTAAAAGAATTTCTTTGCTAGATGGCTTCTCAAGATACAATGAGATATTAGTACATCCTGATGATCAACTAAAGACATTTTTTACTACACCTTGGGGCACTTTCATGTATGTGAAAATTCCCTTTGGTTTAATAAATGATGGTGCTACATTCCAGAGAGCCATGGATATTTCATTCTCGGAAGAGTTGGGCTACTTCATCATTATTTACTTTGATGATGTCACTGTTTTTTCCAAAACAGATGAAGAGCACTTAGAACACTTGAGAAAAGTATTCGAGAAATGCAAAAAGTTTCGGATATCTTTAAATCCAAAGAAAACATTTTTTGGTCTCCAAGAAGGTAAACTTCTTGGGCACATCATATCAGAAGAGGGGATAAAGATAGACCCAAAGAGGATTGAGGCTATATTGCAAATCACTTATCCTAGAAACATCAAGGAACTTCAATCTTTCATTGGAAAGATTAATTTCTTGAGAAGGTTCATGTTAGGACCTCAGTTAGGACCTCACTATGTATCATTTTTACTATATATTTTGACATCACCTTACCTTTTATAACCATGTTTAAAAAGGATTCCATCATCATTTTCATTTACTTTATCCCAAGGTATATAAAATCCTCTTCTTTATTATATGTTTTATCTGTTTACATATAATTCCATATTACTCTTATATTTTATCATTAATCGAAGTAGATTGTTGCTAACATAATTCTAAAAGATCGCAGATAAGTTATATGTTGTGCTCGAACGATCGGCCGTTGCTGAAACAGTCAAACTTCATTGCTGAAACAGTCGACTCCGTTGCTGAAACAGTCGACTCCGTTGCTGAAACAGCCAGCAGGCACGCAAATTCCGCCACTATTCGTAATTTGCGATTCTGGAAGAGAATTTTGTGGAACAATGGCAACAACATGAAGACGTGGTTACACGGATTATTCTGAAGATAGTACTCTTTTGGTATCTGTTGTAACAATATCTTTTTATGGAAGAACATAATAGCCTGTTTTAAGAAAGAAGAACAAATTCGGGATAAACGTAGATTTGCTCTCATGTAATTGTAAGAGATGTCTCCTCTTTAAAAAGAGGATACATCATCATTAGAAAGGAGTTCGAGTTTGAAAGCTACAGGAGAACATTGTGTTTGAGAGACTGGAGCTAGACTCCATTTGTAATGTATCATTTCTTTTGACAGATGAATAAAATTTCCTTTTGAGCGCTCCAATTTAATTCTTTCCCTGGGGAATCTTGTGAGAGGGGAAGGGCCCACCTTCCTCACAAGATTCACTCGACTGTCCCTGTAGTTTATTTAATTTCTTTATTCTATTTGCACTTTACTTTAATTCTGTTGCTGAGACACCAGTTACACAGTTCTGTAGTTTATTGAGTATTATGTTTCCTTAACACTGCATGAGTTTAGTACATTCATTCTTAAGAAGTTAAGAGATCTATTTCTGTTATTTGTTTGAATGTATGATGCTGGGAAGCAGGTGCTGAAGGTTCCTGTACAAAGGAATAGGGTCCTGTTTCCATTGATTCCCTTTCTTTTCCTGCAGTGTGATTAGAAACAGGAGACAGGTGTTGAAGGTTCCTGTTCATGGGAATAGTGTCCTGTTCTCTTGAGTTATCCTTTCTACAGAGTGATTAGTGTCACGCAGCAGGTGCTGAAGTTCCTATTTAAAGGAATAGGGTCCTGTTCCTGTTATGGTTGATTGGTTTCCTTTCCTGCAGATTGATTTCCCTTTATTTGGATTCTAAATTACAACATAGGAATTACTTCTACTATAACATAATTGACTTCAGCTTTGATTAACTAGAGTGTGAATAATTAGATTTGTATGATTTACAATTGTGTGGGTTTTTACTACAACATTGTTTTTGCTTTTGAAATTGAGCATATCCAGTGCGTGATTGTCTTTGGAATAAACAGACTTCCTCGGGTTGACAATTTATGTGGAGCTTGAATTGTGAAAACAATTAAAGCGACCAACATTTTGGCGCCGTTGCCGGGGAAGGCAATTATAGATTTCAAAAGAATTAATATTTTCTTTTTAGATGTGCAGATTGTATGAGAGGACGCGGAAACCAGAAGAAAACTAACCCCACAGGTGGCAAAGGCAAAGGAAGGGGAGGAAGAAAGACTTTCATTGACGAGATTGTATCAAAGGCTGAATCATCAAAGAGATTAAGTTCTCGAAGACCAAAACTTCAGCACTTCCCTCAATCAGATTACAAAACAGAGGAAGTTGTGGGTCCTGAAAACATAGAGGAGCCAGTGATTAAAGAACCAGCAGTCAGTGCTGGAGAGTCAGAAGAAAGTGCTAGCAAATCAGCAGAGCACATTGAGGAAATAATAGAGAGTGTTGGACGACCAGTGGAGAACATTGAAGAGCCAGTAGAAGATCTTGATGATCAAGCAAGTTCAGTAGGAGAACAGAAAATGGAAGGAAACAATGAAGATTTCTTTGGTGGAGGACATGTAGATCCTGAAGGAGAAGGAAAGGATGAAAATTCTCTCTCTACCTTGGGATTTCCTATCAGTGATCTCCCTGCAGGAACAACTCCTATGAAAAACATTCCATTGTCTGCTTTACCTAACTTTCATAGTTTATCCTCTGAAGATCCGGATGAATTTCTTTTTGAATTTGATATATTATGCAGAAGTTATGATTATGTTACTAATGCTCAAAAGTTGAAACTGTTTCCAGCAACCTTAAAAGGAAATGCTTTAAGATGGTTTATGAGCCTTGGGTGTCAGGTAATCACAACTTCGGAGCAGATGAAACAAAAATTTCTGCTTAAATATCAAGACTACTGCCGGACGAGAGAAAAGAAGGATGAACTATTCAATATGGCACAAAAGCCAGACAAGAATTTGGAGGACTATGTAGAAAGGTTGCAGTACAATATACAGAGATCTGATCATCCGAATATAAGTAAGGAAATTCACAAAACAATATTACTTAGAGGTTTAAGGGATGATTGTTTAGACATGTTAAATATGCTTGGCAAGGGAGATATATCTAAAGAATCATATGATGAGATTGTTGAACTTTATAAGAGGTGTTCAAGGGGAGCTGCAAGGAACAGAGTAAGTAATAGAGATCCCACCTATTCAAGAGTGCAGAAATCAGCCAATGGGGGAGCAACAAGAGCTGAAATAGGTAATCTACTTGAAGAATTTAAAACTGAGATGTTAAGTTCTTTTGCTTCACAAATTGACACTTTGCAGGTTAAGAAGCAGGCTGAAGCAAAAGCAACTTTGGCTGTCTTTTGCCCGAAGTGCAGAGACAAACATCCACTAAGGGAGTGCCCAATGGACAAAATACCAATCTGTACCCTTTGTGAGAAAGATCACGAAACAAAACAATGTCCATCTCTACCAGGAATAAAGGCAGCATTACAGCCAACGGAAGAAGAAGCTGAAGCAGTTTACCTGCTAACTCAAAGAAGACAATGGCAACCAAAAGGACAAGGTATGAACTCTAGTATACCATTTAATCGTTGGAACAATTATTCTGCTTTCGGTCAAACAAATTACCCTCCCTTTAATCAAATGCAATACCCACCCTTCAATCAAATGAATTTCCCACCCATGCAGCAATCAAACCCTCCCTTTGTTGATCCTTCAATGTGGACTCCTTGGC